>ML838366.1:10463-35706 GCA_009831015.1 Picea engelmannii | reverse complement strand
CGGGTCATCTCCCACTTTTCCTTCAAACATGGGAATGTATGAAGGGAGTTTGGTAGGCATTGTGGGCCATGTGGGGTCATGCAATATAGGATCATTGGTGAGCTTAGTTAGATACGGTATGTTGAGGGAATCCAAGTATGGCATATGGGGTTGTGGTGGGAGATTAGTTCTCATCATGGTGGGGATGTTTTGTATACTTGGCCCCTAAGGAGGGTTAGTTCCAACCATGGTGTGAGTGTTGTGTGCACCCGACCCGTGAGGGGGGCCGAGTTTGGTTGTACTTCCTCTTGGGGAAAAAGTGTGCCCCCCACTTCCTTGTAAAGGAAAGTGGGTTTATGGTTGACCTTGGGAAGTGAACCCAAGTAAAGTGGAATTGAGCAAAGTGGATCCCAAGATAGTAGCACTCACGGGAGTGTGAGAAGATGGAGCCGATGAGTTGGAAAGACTAGGAACTCCCCCTAGGATGGGAGGGAGATTTATAAAGTGTTTAGAACGATGGGGATTCTATGGGTCCCCTATGATGTCCGACTAGCAAAGTAGATGTGTGCAAATAGTGATGAGAGCAATAAATGAACAAGAGTCTTTGTCTATGATTTTTCGGACCTTCACAATATATCTCACAATCATATGTAATCACAAGAGCATCATACATAAATTAATTTATAAAGAAGCATACATGTGGGTAGGTGGTTTTTTTCCATGTAGGAGAACAAAGAAAACAAATTCTCATGTCCTAAAATACGTAACGTCCTTCCTCTCAAATAGCACTAGACCTTCCAATAGCACTCAACAGTAGTGTCTAAACATACCAGAAGAGGAACTAATGAAGGATGAAACAAACAGTTATAATGAGGGGTAGAGGGTGCATATCCCAAAAGAGCTGACAATATTTCCCAATAGCCACACAAAAATCCAATCAAGGTGCAATTGCAGCCCAAAATTGCCACCTAGGTAGATGTCCTAAAATTTGGTCACTAGGTACCTCTGTCGAAGTGAAACATTTAGATTTTTGACCTAATAAATGGGTCATGGGTTGGATCTTGTCCAAGAGGTGGGTGCCTCAAGGGGGGACACATAGAACAACTAGACCTCGTCCTTCAACCCTTGATGGGTATATCCCTGCCTTATGGTGTAGGAACGCTTGACTTGGAGGATTTAAAGCTCCCTATTTTGACAACTTCTATTGTTTGAAGATGTGAGAACTAGATAATGGGGAGTTATTTGGATGCCTATCCCTGAGATCCTATTGAGACTAAAAAAATTCTTTTGGCACCTTCTGTGGAGGAAAACTTAGTGAGTTTTTAGAAATATTTTAGATGTGGTTGTTTGTGATATTGGGGGTGTGGACCAATCTCGTTGAAATTAAGTGGGAGTGGATAGTCTCATCAAGAAAAGGGTGGGGCATTTCACAATCCCTTTGGAGGAAACTTACTTCAACCTCCACAATTTCTATATAAAACTATGTGAGTGATTAGTGACTTTGTGTGTGAACAATTGAGAGTGTGCCAAATTTTTAATAAGTTAGGTGTCACCTTGTTGCATGTGGACTTTGTGTGGTCCTTACAAGTCTTGATTACCTAATTTACTAAATTCCATTGGTACAACCTTCTATAATTGTAAATCCCCTAAAGAGATATCATGTTGGAATATGGGTCCTTACCAATCCTTTAACTCCCTAGTGTGATTTAATCTAAGAAAGATTAAAAAACTATCCTAGATTGTGGACATGTGGGCATGTATGGGCTCATTACAAAACCTTTAAACTTCCCTAGTGATGTAGTCGAAGAAAGAAAATTCAAAAAATATCCTACCTTTGTAGCATGTGGGTATGTATGGGCCCTTACAAATTTAAATGTGTTTGAAAAATAAACTAAGAGGAGTCCCGAGAGGGGCTGTTGTCCTCTCCTAAAGATGTTGTCTTTAAGGGAGATGAAATTTCCCTTCAATCATTTTTTTTTATTCTCAAGATCGCTTTATGGAACGAGAGAAGAGCATACTCAAATATTAACATTCAATTTCTGGTCCCAATGCAAGTAGTTATATATGTGATATTTTAATGATTCCAACTTAATTTTTTTTAATCAAAGCAAGCCATCCATGTGGCAAAATGAGAGAAAAAAAAGGGAAAAAATATAGATTTTAACCTCCTGACTGCCTATGTTTTGACTATCCCTTCATGTGGAGAGGGAATGTAAGTGTGGTGCATATTAAAATCTACATAGAATCATACTTAAGAAGGCTATGGGCCTACAACAGATCACAAAAACCCTTACAATGTATAATTTTCTGGACATATGTGTAGGTCACAGAGTAGACAGAGGCGTATTGGGCACCAATGCACAAATTAAAAATGAACTTTTGGTGTAGTGTGAAGAATGCGCTGAGAAACACAGTAAGTTTTGCACACATGATTGGAAGATGCGACTGTGGGTTAAAAAACCCGTGCACTTTCTGTTACATGACCATGAAAGAAATTTCAGATGAAATTCTCTCAACCCATCTCTGAATTTATTTTTTTGTAGGTGGGCATGGGTCGGTTATGGTTCCTTCAAGTTAACTAAACCAAAATGAAGTGCTCAAACAACCCAAAAGGGGAGGTGAATTGATACCTATCCCCAGTATGGTCACCAATCTGTTGCATCCCTTTCGTCACCTAAATGAACAAAATAAGGCTGCTTACAAGTCTGGTTGGGTTAGATCGACAAGACAACAATGAATGAAAGAGTTAGAAACATCAAGCATAAGAAATAAGAAAAGATTTAAGATAATAACAATAAAAGAAACTAAACTAGAGTGCATAATGGAAATATGACAAGTAAATAAACAACATGTATGCCACCAATGGATAAGTTGTATTAGTGGAAAAAACCAAAGAGAAAGGGAGACTATAGGTCCCCTCTTCCTCCAAGGGAGGGCTCTTGAACCCCCAATGATTGAACTCTTATTACAAATAGGAAACTAAAAGGAAATGGTGAAGACAATCCAAATAACATTCACTCAAGAGGTGATATGAATGGCTAAATGAAATGATGCTTGTATGCTCTTGATGAGGAAAGAGGATACTCCAAGATAATATAGGCAACATAACAATACAAATGAATTCCTTGAAAGTATAGTGCACCCATGGCCTCTTTTTATACAAAATATTTGAGGCATTATTCAACCAATCTTTAGTGTGAATAAGGGACTCTTTAAGGCACCCTTAGGTCTTTGACGATCCCCCCCACTTAGATTCAACTTAGATTTGGGTGTCAAATCGATTTGGGAGATGAACCAAAAGTGGGTGGAAGGCCAACCAAAATCATAAATGTGTCATTCTGAGGTGTGCATGGATTTTTGAGTCCAAAGTCGCGCATCGAGTGCATATGCATTTTTCCATAGTTATTCGACTCTCACATGTGCGCGCACTACTTTTGTACCCTTAGCACATGCTGATTTTTTAACCAGTTGTATAGTTTTGTGCCCTTTGGAAATGCATTTTTTTTTAGCCATGGATGAACTAATGGATGTTTGAAGATGATTTAATATTGTAACCATTTCCGGACGAAATTCCAATGATAACATCATCTGTTGAGGATGTGTTTTTTTGATAGGGCTCCCCTTTCGGGGGATGGCCCTACCTGCTGACCCCCAGCTACTAGGGAATGTGAGACTGATAGACCTGGTGTGGGATTACCATTCGGGTTCGAGCCTGATGTCGGGTTCATTTTTTTGAATTGAGGAAATGGATGCACTCTTGCATCAGTGCATCGCGGCAATGATTTTGAGGATCTACGGATCCTTAGAAAATTAGAGGATCAGTGGTGGTCAGTTGAGGATTATGTAGAGGGTCCTTGATGGGTAATTTTTCATGTGGGGTTTGATGTTGCATGCCAAGATGATGGGAAATATTCACCGGTGTTGGACCATCGACTCCAATGACTTTTCCTTTGGATCTATATTTGTAGCATGGTTCTTGGAGAGGGTTCCCATGTTGTGCCCTAGGGTTTTGTTGTTGCTTGCAGGGCCCCCAGGAACCACAATTGATGTGGTGGGTTTACCTTCTGGTATGGCATAGAGGGGGAGAGGGTGGACACTATTTTACGCCCACATTGGCACATGCATGGCATCACATGCCACATATTATCCTATGATTCCCATATGATGGGATGGATTTTTGAGACGACCCAGACATGGTTTTACCTCTAGTAGAGGTATGGGACTAGATAAGTATGTTTGTCTATTTATTCCTTTTTATTTTGATATCATAGAATATGTTTATATGTATATGGATGTCGACTCTATATTTATTTTTTTGTTTGAAGATGTAGGGTCATGAGGCTGAGAGGTGGAGATGGTTGGGGAGACGGCACACTAGGGGCTTGTGAGACTACCATGGGAAGAGCCACGGGTGGCAGAGTGACATCAGATGAATGAGGCTTGTGCAATGTCAGCAGATGAGGAAAGGGTCAACCAGAGGCACAGGTTTGAAGATCCAGGTGTGGGGCCATCGCATGTGCCATAGGCAGAGACTAGTTGGGGTATGGATGACTTCTGATGCCGGTTGGAGGTGGTATTGCAGGGTGTGCTAGGGGGAATTTTGTCCCACATTTAGGACGAGAGATTCCTAGATTCATGTGTGGGAATTCTGGAAAAGTGTCGGACCGTGATCCATCAGGGAACTGTAGCGAGAGCAGTGATGACTGGTCAAATTCCATCTGGAAATGGAGGACCTCTAGCTGGTGGGTCACCTCCTACTAACAGAGGACCGAGTGGTGGACCTCTAGGGGCACCATGAGTGCCAATTATATTTTTTTTATTTATATAGCCATGCGAGCCCATTTTGTACAGGGTAGTTTGACACCTATTTTATATAGGTTAGGGGGTACCCATTTTGTACCTATAGGGGTGGGGGCTCACTTGCCTATGGGCGATGTACATATTGTACTTTTTTGTAAACATTTATGACACATTTATCAACATATGGATATACATTTTGTTATCTTTGTGATGCTTACATATGTGGATTTTTTTTATTTTTTTTATTATGTCTAATTTATATACTGTGACCAATATTTGATTATTTATGTATATGTAATGATGTCTTGATGTGATGAATTCCAATCTAACACTAGGTTATCCATGTTATCTATTGTTTGATTAAATTGTTGTGGAATATGTGTAAATGTAATTGAATCAAACCTTTGAGATAATAGTCCAACTTGTAGGTATTTGCGAAAAAGGTAAGGATCACGGACACTGTATACATTGTTGAGTTGTAGAAAGACAAGTTTGGAATATAATAAGATGTTAAGGTGATGAATGTTGTGGTGAATGGCCTCGATGAAGAGACCAATAATGGCGGTGTATTATTCTTGGTTGTTGGTTGTTGAGCCCAAACATATTTCGTTGGAGTGGAGAAATTCATGTGAGGGGGTATAGAGGGTTGAAGCGGCCGAAGCGAGATTATGTGTCTAGTAGATAGCTTCATCAGCATAACCGATGTGGTAGGACAATCGAGGATGCATATATCAATAACACGGATGGTAGATCAAACATGAGGAGTGGAGGCAAAAAAATAAGACTAAAAACTCTAAAAATGTGTATGAAGAAAAATCCTAGTGTAGAATGACTATGCTCAGGTGTAAAACTTATTTAAGTACAACCCATTGATAGGTTCTTTGAGAGGATAGCCTTTTGGAGAGGCCAATATGTATGTTCCTTTAGTGAGGCAGTGTTGGATGATGTAGATCCCATCCCATAATGACTAAAAATTTCCATGGTTGAGAGTATCATGAGCGATATCATAGGCTCGGATGAGATCTCCATCATTAAAGGAGAAAAGGTTGGCATGGTGGTCAAAGGTGGATTTGGAACATTTTTTAGTTGTCTCATTGTTCTGTAAGGAAGATCGAAGATATTCATCCAGTGACTCTAATTTCAACAAGTGCTGCTCCATTCGAGCATTATTAGGTAATAGCTCGATGGTGGTGTGCAATGTGGGAATTTCACACTCGATGGGGAGGGTGTCTTTGATCCCGTGGATGACATGAAACAGTGTAAAACCGGTGGAAGTTTTGATTGTCATGTGAAAATACCATAATGATAAAAACAACATGTGATTCCAGTTGGTCTTATGTTTGTTAAATGTGCATTACAACATGGTATTGAGGACTTCGTTAACAACCTCGACTTGTCCATTACACTGAGGGTAGTATGGGGAGGAAAAATCATGGGAGAAGCCTAACCTTGAGAATATTTCAACGAAAATCTCATTCTCAAAGTATTTATCATGATCGAAGACTAACTATAGTGGAACTCCGATGAAACGCGTTGTTGTGTCAATAGTATTGTTGAAAGTAGGAATGGCTTCAACCCATTTGGTAAAGTAATCAACTTCCATGACGATGTACTTGTGTCCATTAATAGATGGAGGGTTGCAAGTCATGAATTCTATGCCCCATTTTCATAAGGGGTCAACAGTGATGACTGCATGTAGAAGAGCGGGTGGAACTCATGCTTTGTTTGCATAAAGCTAGAATTTGTTGCATCACTTGATAGCGTGGATGCAGTCATGAAATAGTGTGGGATAGAAGTATCCTACTCAAATGATTTTTTGGGTGGTGGACATCCCTGAGAGGTGGCCACCACAAGTGTCGGTATGGAAATCATTCCAGACTTTGTTTGCTTCATCGATGGTCAAACATCGATATATTATGGTGTGGACCCCAGGTCGGTACAATATGTCACCTATGAGAAGGCATCAAAGGGCCTGATCGTGCATGAACTGACGATCATCTCAAGAGAGATGAGACCCAAATTTTTGTGTCTGCAGTTAGATGAGAAGATCGTCATACCAGGGGTCATCCGAGGGGATGTAGAAAATATTTTTGTTGGGAAATTATATATTGACAGGTGAAATGTTCGTGTCTGAGGGAAAAACCATGATGAGTTTGATGAGAATGAGTTATTTCTTACTTTTGGGAGTTGAAAAATATAGATAATATTCCTAAAGGATGACGATCCATTGGAAAAATTCTCCATTAATCTGTCTTCAACTAAGAAAGTATTGCATGGAATTGGAATCTTCCATGACTTTGGTAGTGCGAAGCAAGATATAATGACATAGTTTTTGGACTGTGGGGACAACTACAAGGGAGAGTTTCTCCTCATGATTGTATTTCATGGGTGGTTGTGAAATAGTTTTACTAATGTAGTGAATGACATGCTCGCGGCCATCATCCCCTAGTTGGACGAGAACTCCTGCTACTAAGACGGCTGAGGCTGACAAGTAGAGGATGTAATCGCGAACATAGTCGGGTGGACTAATCAAAGGGAAATTGGACAACACTGATTTTAAATCATCAAAAGCAGTTTGGGCATGTTCATACCATGGAAATAGGATATCATGATGAGGTAAGTGGAGAAACCATGTTCATGAATGGTGTAACCTGGGACAAAGCATTGTAAAACATTGGATTTGCCTTGTAGGCTCTATAGTTGGTGAAAATTTCTAGGTGGTGGAATTTTTTTCATAGCTTGGGACTTGAGGACGTCCACTATGATGTCATGTTGGGAGACAATGAACCGAAGGAGGCGGCTGACAGTGATGAAAAATACACACTTGAGGGGGTTAAAGAAGATATTGTACTGGAAACATTGTTGAAAGACAACTTGTAAGTCATATAAGTGTTGAGTTTGTCTCTTAGATCGAGTAGTGAGGTCATCCAAGTAAGCAAGGATGATGCGAGAAAGATCATGGAAAACATAATTCATGGCCAGTTGGAACATAGTACCTGCGTTCTTGAGTACAAAAGGCATGACACAATAAGCAAAAGTGTTCGATGGGGTGGTAAATTTGGTTTTATACTGATCTTCTCGATGGATTTGGATTTGATTGTAGCCGGAGAACCCATCCATGAATGACAAGGCATCGTGGTCTGCATAGTCATCAATAATTTGGTCGATGAAAGGGGTTGGGAAGTTGTCTTTGGGAAAAGCATGATTAATATCACGAAAGTCAGTGCAGATGCGAATAATGCCATATTTGTTTTTCACAAGGACGGGGTTGGAGACCCATGAGGTATACGTGATGGGGTATATGAACTTGGAAACACGTAACTTATCAATTTCATCCTTGATATCCGCAGCTTTGGATGGGTGAAGTGTTCTTTTCTTTTGATTGACTGGGGTGAAATTTGGCCATGAGTCGATGCGATGTTCAACTATAGAATGATCAAGGTTGGCATCTCTATATATAAATAGGAAAAAATATCCCAATATTCTTGAAAGAGAGCTTTGTAAGATGTGAGTTCCTCAAGGGAGCATGCAGCGCCAATGGTGATTTCTTCTATGATTCTTGGTTTCATGTTGATTTTGATGGTGGGGGAAATGTTGGCCATATTTCCTTCTTCAAAATCATCGAGGGAAGGGATAGGGTTATTGAACCAATCTATATGCTCGGATGGAATAAAATCCTTAGTTTCGATTTCACATATGGAGGCTTGACTAGGAAGGTCAATTGATTCCTGTGAGAGAAACAGAGCTTTTTGATGGAGCACATTCTATGGGAAATCGGGGGTAGTCATTTCCTCCAGGATATCTTCGTCGCAGTGGAAAATGCGAGAATATAGGGGATCTAGGGAGGTAACATTGGTGACTTTCACCATGTGGTTGCATTCTAGTGGTGAATATGCAGAGGGAGTACTGCAACTATGGTGTGATTGGGTTCTTGACATAGACCAAATTTCCAAACACTGTGGGTTGTAAACTGTGGTCGGGGATAAGATTTCTTGGGGAAAATGAACTAGAGAATTGGGAGGATTTGGAAGCAAATCCTTAGAAAGTATATTCATGAACCATGGAGGGGTGGGAAGTGACTTAGGTTTAGGGGAGGTGATGTGAACAGTATTTGGAGAAGGGATATGGGGAATCACTTGTATCACAGGAGGTGAGGTGGTTGCAGCATTTTTAATACGGGCCATTTGACAACACCTGTATTCAATGGTCAAAGGACATTAGTATGTGAAATGATCAAGTGAGTCACAAAGAGAGAAAAGGCACCTCATCCTTTTAGTGATTGATGTCGAGACATAATGGATGTCAGTGATGTGGGTTGATAGGTATATTGTTGTAATCTTTGGCATATTGTCGTTAGTGTCTGTCAAAAATGAGGTAGAGCGGGGAAATGATGATTGTAGTGTCCATACTATGAATAGATGGAATATGAGAATTTGGTTCGCAACCATTTACTACCTATAATATGCCATGTTGTGGTAGTACTAGGTGTTCTTGGTGAAGTGACGAGCGATGTGGTTTCTCAAGGGAGTGGGATTAGATTGCGTAACTTGAGAAGAGAAGGACATCTGTTAGTGGGGTGTCCCTCTCTTTCGCATAGTGCACAAGGAGGTTGAAATCAGGGAGGAAGTGGAGTGGTGGGCTCTTTCTTATTTTGTCTTCCCCCTGTCGTAGCAATGGTGTCATTTGGTGGGGGTGAGGGTGGTGTGGTCAGAGTTAGTATTGGAATATGCATCGAGATTCCCTTTGATTGGGGAGGGAGGGATGGTTGAGGAACCATCATGGGTGGGTGTAGATACCATACTAGAATGTCAAGAACTATGTTGGGAAGAGTAAGCATTGCGGCTACCTAAAAATATTTTACTCTTGGTGGGGGGTAGAAGAAGGGAATTTGAGTAATGGCTTGGTGGCATTTTTCCCAAACCGGGATTTTCCCCTGGGGAAGGGTGAAATCAGGGATAAGTGGTGTCATACAGTTCTCGGGTAATTCTTGAGGTAGAATTTCTTGAATTGGTGGGACGTCAAGGGGTGGAGAAGCCTCACTAGGAGGGGTGGTATCTCTAGTTTCAGTTTCGTTAGAAGATATGACACACACTTGTGCTAAGGGGTGAATGAGCAGTGGTGCTCCATGGTATGCCCATAGCAAATATGGATCTTTTAAAATTTTGGGGACCATATCCATGAGTGGATATGCGTCAAAGCTAGTGTGGAAAAGAGGTAAGATGTTATTGATGTTGGAGGAGTGGTTAGGCTCGTAATGTGAAAATTGGTCGATGTTGATGATTTTCCCATTGTGGGGGAATATCATCGTTTGAAACACAGAAGACACTACTACCTTCATAGCGTACATGTAGCTACATACAAAAAATATGTTTTAATTGAGCGGGGCATCAATAACCTCAATGTTGATAAGGATGTTTTCTCCCCCGAGTTTAATGGGGAAATTTTGAAAGAGACCTTCAGGGGAAGATGGTCAACCATCATAAGCTCTTAAAGTGATGGAAGATGGTATTATCTTAGGGGAGACAATTTTTTTCCATACAGTTTTGGACATGATGCATGTGGACACACCTTCATCAATGATACACCAATGCACCATGATGTTTTGAATCTTCACTGGTATCTGGAAAGCTACCAAAGAAGAGAGATGAGGTTCCCCACATTCTAGATCAAATGTGATGAGTTTAGTATCAGTTGGTTCAATTTCCCCCAAGGAGGAAAGAAAGGATTTCCATTGAGTTGGAAAGGTTTGGAGGACCTTCAATACTGACATAGCTGCAGGAGATTGTGTCAATTCATCGATCAAACTATAATTATGTTTCTCCCTATCCTGAGGGTTGTTGAAATTTCTTCGTAACAAAATGTGAGAGATACGAATGGTGGTTTGAGTGTTAGGGTGTGGAATCATCAAGGGTTGTCTGGTTGTAGATGGAGCTACTTCATAAGTGGGAAGAGTAGATTCATAGGGTGCATTGTATTGATGACTATACATTCACAGAAGAATTTCTTCTTCTCTAGTGAGGAGTATATTGCGATCCACCAGATTTCCAGGATTTTTATATTGGCCTACTTGTGGAGGGGCCGGATGTACGTCTTGTTGGGTATTCATCAAACCTTGGTGTGGAAAAGGATTTTTCAACATGGTCGAGAGTGGTTGTTGCAAATACTATTGTGGGGCCTGCTGAAGGGAAAATCATGTTGGAGGACATGGTGCATTCATGGAGTATTTCATTTGTTTGAAGTTGAAAATATGGGGGCAATTGTGTGTAATGGTCATGCTCACCGCAAAGAGCGCAAGGGAAGTTCGTTTGAAGGTTGTTGTTGTTGTTCCTCTCTTGGAGTTTGTTGTTATTGTCCTTAGTTATCCTTGATCTAGTTGCCCCAACAGGTTGGTTTTGTTGGGGGTTATTTCCCCTTGGCCTTAGGTTATTATTGTTTTGGTTTTTTCCTTTATTTTTGTATTTATTCGACTGGTGGGCCAGATTTTCTGTATTCATTTGCTCAAAATTTTTAAATTTCTGAATGGGAGAGGGTTGAACAAAGTTAACTCTGGCATGTGGTTATCCTTGTGGAGGAGAAATCGACTGTGGAGGACTAGGAAATGGAAAATACAGATTTTTTTGTGGCAATGATTTGTAGGGTGCAAAGGAAGGCATAGCACTTTCACTAGTTCCCAAGTTATAATTTAAGGTAGAGGGGGTACCTTAACTTGGTTGAGAGGATGAGCGCGTCATGGGTGTCATCAAGGGTCCACTCATGGGTGGCAAAAGGGAAATGAGGTATGGTTCTTGATAAGGGGGAGGAGCGTAATAAGGTGTCCCTTCATATATTGGTGGATATTGGGGTGTACCGTACATGGGTGGTGGTTGGATGTATGGGTTGTGGTGTGTTGTAATACCAATCAATCCATCTTCCATGTGAGACATCCCAGGTTTGTCTCACATTTATGTGGAGAAATGTGGGATGTCTCTTTTGTGAGACATCCCAGGTTTGTACTGGTCTCAATGCATCAGGTATTACTGTGTATAAGTAACTCGAATGAGCATAAATGAGGTCATACTGTTGAACCTTGTTGATGGCTTCTTCTTCGTTTTGGAGAAATGTGGATGTATGGGTTGTGGTGTGTTGTACTTATTACTTAAAATGAGTCAACTTTACAAAAGATAAGACTGGCCACCACTCCTTGAACCTGATCCTAGGCTCCTCTTCTTATGTCCATCAACTGCTTTTCTTTAAATATCCTTTGGCATTAGGAAAGGCTAAAGGGTTGGGACAATGGAATACTTAAATGGGAAGAGTTTCTTTGTTATATTCTTCCTCCCTCCAAATGGTACCCCTACCCTTCTTTTATAGGGTAGAAGGAGCCAGGTATTTGGACGAACCCTCGTCCATGCATGGCTGGGAGTTTTAGTTAACTCAGCCATAGATTTTTGTTCCATCGGAAAATTTCCTTTTTTCATGCTTTTGTCGGTCCACATGAGTTGCTTTGGGTCACCCAGCATGTACATGCATGCAATAATGGGTTAGGGTGTGTGGGCCTTTACACAAGAGGATTTTCAAAGAGTTGTTCAACAGTGTTTTTGGCAAAGAAAGGATATGAGTTGGCCTGATGTTAGGAAAGCATGTGTGGTGCAATTTAGGGTTATAACTAATTCTCCCTAATGTGTGAGGTTAGAAGAGCATCCGATGGTCGAAATACATTACCAATCTTTACTGATGTGCCAAACGTTTGAGCCCAAGGATCAGGAACTGGGAGGTGTCATCTGCAAAATAACAAATGTCTCATCGAGGTGGGCATACCCATGCTCAGGATAAAAATAGAACCATGGCCACCAATCAAATACACTGTAGATCCATGTCAAATAACTATAAAGAGTAGCCGCGAATGATACACAGTAGAGCTACATCTCGAAATCAAAAAGATATACATATAGAGTATCCATCTTCCAGAAGATGATTTGGCCTGATGGCTGGAGATGAGATTTTTAGAGCTCGAGCAACAACTTAAAAATCTTCCAAAACTTGGGTAGGAGTGTAATATGAGTGTATGACTGCACTACCCAGAGGTCTTCGACGACTCGTCGGTCATGGACTTGATAATGTTGATGATCGGACTGAAGGCTTCAGTGATTTTGAACAAGGACTTGATTAGATGTTCAGGATGGTCGGGTATGCAGACAAAAGACACATTGTAGAGGGGATAACTTGGGATTAGTGACAAAATTCCCTTGGAAAATAGCACGACAAGTGATGAGACTCAGGCAGCATGAATGTTAATCATAAGTCTACGAAGCTAGAGACAATGCAAACTCTCCATATGTTTGGAAGAATAACCAAACAGTGGAGGACACAACTCTATATAGTGAGAATATCTTCCTAAGGTCATACTACATCCTATAGTCTAATGAACAAATGGACAGATGTGCTTTATCCAAGGGTGACTCATTATGCTGCCAATAAAAAAAATACTTTTCCCTTCCTCTTTTTGGGGTATATTTGATTTTTTTGTTCTTTTTGATAATGGTGGAAAACGAATAAAGGAATATTACGTTACAATGGAGGAACGAGTGTTGCAAACATACAAGGTCAATAAACAAGGAAAAGACTGATGTTCTAGTAAAATGATACTCGGGAAAAATCCTCCGATGGCCAAAGGTGTTAAGACGCAGAAGCAAACTATCACAAAGCTGGTGGATAAGGTATGCAAATGCAGTTGATAACACACACAATGCTAACATCCCTCGATGTAACTTTAATGATCCCAGAGAAGGTAAGCTCGATGATTTTTCATATTTAGAGAGTCTGAAAAAACATAAAACGAGACTCCACTGGGGTACATTTTTCTTTTTCGAAGATAGTCTATTCGGTTCGAAAAAGGGGTAAACTAGCACCGATTAGATGTCGATTCAAAACCATTTTAGCGAGTGTGACAAGGACAAGATCACTCAACCATTTTTTCACTTTTAAGGAGTCTGAAAAAAGCTTAACTATGGACTCCATCAGGAATGTTCTTCTAGACCAATTTAATGAGTGTGAAAGAATAAGGTCACTCAGGGATCTTTTCAATTTTAGGGAGTCTAAAAAGAGCTTAACTATGGACTTCGTGAGGGTTTCTTTTTCGTAAGTTTAGTCCCTCAGGCCCGAAAAATGGATAAAATTATACCTGAGAGTACTCTTCTAAAGAATGGAATTTCTATAGAGTATGCCTTTGTTCGTATATTTGACCATTTGGACCGAAAAAGGGGTAAACTACTGTCGGACAGACGTGACTTCAAATTTCAGTTTAACGAGCATGAAGGGCCACAAGATCACTCGGCAATATTTTCATGTTTAGAGGGTCTGAAAAGGGATTAAAAGAAGACCCGTTATTTTTTGGGAGTCCTGAAGGTGAGACAAAGAGTGAATAAGAATCATGCAAATGAGGCTCAAACTCATATTCAGGAAATACTATAAGGACTCCCGAGCTTACAGTGTTTTAGAGACGGCATGGACACCATAATGCAACCAGGACCTACCTAGGGCACCCATGTTCTAGTAAGCTCTACCACCAATTTGCAACACTTCTAAAGTAGATATGATGGTTCTGTGTCACAACCTGATGGGATCGATCCTATAGTAGAGGAAAAAGACAACAAGACACAAAAGTTCGGGTAGTAACCTAACCTATATAATCAAGTTGATTCTTGGAAAAAATTTCATGGACCGTCAAAATTTTCTCAAAAATAAAAAAAAGTGTCCCAACACTCAATCAAATCCCTCCCATATAACTCCTGAATCACTCTAAATGGTTTTTGGTATAAAGAAACGGATAAGGGAGGCCAAAAAAGTGACAAAAAGAGGCCAAAAAGTCTATAAATAGAAGCTGGCAGCTCATTATCACCATTGTTGATTTGGAAATTGACTTTGGAGCCAAAAGAACCCCTTTTCTAAAAACAGTGATTCTGGGAGCTACAGTGGACGAAAGGAACTTCCTCTTGGACCAAGTAAGTACAAACTCCCTTATCTAGCTATTCAATTCTTCAATTTTGCATTGGCTTTCATTTTTTGGGTGGGCATTGACCTTTAAAAGGTTAGCCCTAGGTACACGCTGGTTGTCTCTGGATAGACCACATGTACACTCAGGAAAAGTAAAGGCTACCCATGTGTACATGCGACTGTCGCCACTACAGCTCGCGTGGACCCCCCTTTTGTAGCAAAAAGTAACTAAAGGGCAAGTATTGACCCTCCTAAACTTTGTTGTGTTGGCAGGATGTATGTCCAGTGAAGGGAAAGGGAGCATGAAGCAATCAGTGAGTTGGTTGTGGGAGATTCAAATGTCATGGTCGTGTTGATGCAATGTGGTTTACTGAAGTTCTTCCTATGTCCATTTATGCGAGCGCAACCGAGGCTACTGAATTCCTTGATTGACTACTGGCACCTTGATGCAGAGGCCTTCATGCTAGAGGGGCAATCACTAGTACCCACCACCGAGGATATCTATTTTTTGACTAGCCTCTCAAGGATAGGGGAAGCAGTCAGCTTCAGGATGTTTCTTGCAGGACCGAGTAAGATATCGGAACTGATAGTCGAGCACTGTGAGGATGGGACTGACCGTGAAAGCTCCTAGGTAACCATCAGTAAGATCACTAAACTATTGCTACAGGCGATATTATTACTGATTGGGTGAATTACCAGTTCAACAATATTTCATCAGGCGTCTCGCGGACAGATGAATTGTGTTATCCAGTGCTTGAATGCACAAATTTTTGACTGGAGTACCACATTGCTCGAGTGCATGAAGAGGCAATTGACATATTGCCGACAATAGACACAAAGGAACTTCAGGTTCAGGACAATTTTGTGTTCATTCTTCTTTGAGATAGTTCTAAGCTTTAGTCCTCGGGAAGTAGTACAAGGACATCAGGCTTCTTTTCCTACAGTGTGTAGATGGGCAGTATTACTGCCACGATAGGGTAGTGGAAGGACCAATAAGTCCTTCGATGATGACTTCTTTGCGTGGTTGTCACAACAGATCCCTGTGATAGAGGATTACCCATATGCAGGGATAGATTTTTCTAGAGATCATGAGATACCCGTCCCTCCTGGTGAGGAGAAGGGGGAGATGAGTAAGTCTCCACCTTTGTAGTTTTTTTGTTTGCATATGTAATTTTTATGTCAGTTTTTTTATATATATTATTTTTTTGTATGGCAGAGTATTTGAAGGGTATACGTTTGTTGCATGTAGATGTGGGACTCGTGCGACCTGTCAATTATGCATGGAACAGGCGTCATCCATGGCCAGAAGCTGCAACTACCTTCACCGGGGGAGTAGCAGTAGCAGGGAACCTCCCATCCAGGGAGGCTGAGAGGGTTCTTAGACAAGTTGAGTAGAAATTCACTGCACTCACTCGTATAGTCCCGATGGCAGAGATAGAGGACCTACCACCATCCATGCAGTCTCATGTAGTGGGGGCACCTCGGATGTGGGTCCGATTGTTTAGGCGTTTAGACCATGTCGTGCACTATTATAACAGGGCCCGTAGGCCCTGAACCTATTTAGACTTTTTACGTGCCACAAGCACTTACTTGTATATATTTTTGAGAGCATAAGCTCTGTGACTCATTATTAGTCCCATTTTTTAGGTGCTTTCATCCATCTATGTACTCTGGTTGTTTTATGATGCTTATATGGTTTTTTTATCTTTTGTGTCTTATGGATCACCTGTGAAAAAATGTATTTACATGCTTATGTCAATTCTCTTTCATATGTGTTTAAGATGCCAATGTAAAATTTGATTAGCTAGAGTATCTGTAATTTGGTTTAATCTCCTAGGAACATGAAAATATGTAATATAATCAAAGTTTCATTTTAAGAGATGTACCCTAAGGAATCGTCGGTGTAAAGTTGGATCATGAACCCAGTATACTCTGTTTAGCTATAACATAACTAGTTGAGTGTCGAGATAGACCCGAAGATGAGAGATACCTAATGACAAGGTGTCACGAAGCAACTCAATAACTGTTCTATACTTGGCAACAATATTTGTAGTGTCACCTAAGAATATACCTCCGAAAGATAACAACTGGCCCTGAGGTGTAAAGATTACCCAAGCTGCTGAGGCAAGCCTCTGAGTGTGCCGACTAGCACTGTCTGCATACCCAACAAACACCTCGTAATCACTTGACATCTACCATATTGATGAAAGATAACATCAATAAAACATCCATAATACTTAAAAGAAACTAAAAAGTAATAGTACAAATACTATACATATGTTACAAAAATTTACCCACAGTGACCTGCCTATGAGTAATACTTCTTGAGGTAGAGCCCATTTCTAGGATCTGCCAAAGCATTGCCTTCAAAATCAACCAGACGATAAGCACCCTTTTTTAATACCTCTTTTATGATGAAGGGTCCGAACCACATGGGTTTGAATTTTCCTACCCCCAGGGGGTCCTTATCTTGGTCATAGAGCAGGACAAGGTCGCCTTCAGAGAAAATCCGAGGATGAATGGACCTATCATAGTGACACTTTACCTTATGTTTGTGAGACTCGTTGGCCAGGGCCACATCACGACACTGCTCATTGATTTTCTCAAGGTGTACTAACCGCTCTTAAAGTGGAGAAGTGTCTAGCAATAATTGTACTGCCAATTTTAGAGATGGGATTTGACATTTGATGGGAAAGACTACCTCCAACCCGTAAACGAGTTGAAAAGGTGAGAAACCGGTTGTAGTCTTAATAGATGTTCGGTAAGCCCATAATGCCAAGTATAACATCAAATGCCAATTTGACTTGGCTGAGTTGATAGTTCATTGTAGAATAGTCTTAAGAGTTTTGTTTATAGCTTCCACTTGCCCATTGGCTTGGGGGTAGTAGGGTGATGAATGTTCTTGCTGTAACCTAAGATTTGATGTTAATTTGGTCATCATTTGGTTCTAAAAGTGACTTCCATGGTCAGTAACAATCTCTCTCAGGACGTTGAACCTTACTATGATCTGGTTGAATAAAAAGAGAGTTGCAGTCTCTCCATCATCTTTAAATGTTGGCATAGCTTCAACCCACTTAGTGAAGGAGTCTAGAGCTATGATGATATAGTGGTGCCCCCTTGCTGACGGGGGGTTTAAAGTAGTGTAATCAATCCCCCACTTGGTGAAGGGACCAACTCTGATGACAAGAAACATAGGAGCGGGATGTGCCCTCATCTTCTGAGAGAAGACTTGGCATGGATGGCACTTCTTGACCGATTCTATACAATCTTTGATAAGTGTCATCCAGAAGTAACCTGCGCATAGAATCTTTTGGGTTGTTGCCAACCCAGACAAATGACTACCACAAGCTCCAGTATGGAAATTTTTTAGCACGATGAATGCCTCCTCATGTGTGAGACATCGATGTAAGATGTAGTCTACACCTCTCCAATACAACGTATCATTGAGTATGAGATAATTCTTAGCCTGGTGGCGTATACGCCGATGCTCATCACGAGAAGTAGAAGTGGGGCACTTCAAAGTCTAGAGATAGATAAATATATCTCTCTACCAGGGATCTAAAGATGTGATCAAAAGCATATCTCCCCAGATAGGCGATTCTTCAAGAACAATGTCACTTGACTCAACCGGATGTTCTGAAATAAGCTCTGCGAAGACCAATGACTTATTGGACTTTGTTGAAACAAATTCTAAGTCAAATTCCTAGAGGATGACTATCCATCTACTGATTTTTCCACCTATAAACCATCGTGTCAACATGTATTGGAATGGATTCACGACAGTAGTGATGGTGGTCTTGCAAAACAGAACATAATGACGAAACCGTTGAACAACATGAACTGTTGCCAACACAAGTTTTTAGATATGAGAATGCATCATCTTCCTAAAATAAACCATGCCAATAGTTGAATCTGCGGCAGCCAGATATAATAAGAAATATTTGTTATAGTTAGGTGGTCGTAGCAGAGGGGCAGTTGTGAGGGCATGTTTTAATGCATTGAAAGAGCATTGAGCGGCTTCATCCTAGTAAAAAGGAATGTCTTTCTTCAGTAGGCACATAAATCCCTTGGTGATTTCGGCATAGTTGGCGATGAAGCATCGTAAAATGTTCACCTTGCCTTGTAGACTCTGAAGTTGAAGAACTGTGTTTGGGGGGGGCAATTGGATTATTTCCTCCACCTTCAGAGGATCGACCATGATCCATGTTGTTGATACGATGAAACCTAGAAAACATACTGACATTACACAAAAGCTTCACTTGTTTGGATTCAAGAGAATCCTAAAGTAGCGATAGCATTCAAAGATTAGTCTAAAGTGTGTAGGATGATCCGTTCTCTTGTGAGATCGTGATGCTAAATCATCTAGATAGGCCTCAACTATATGCTTGAGATCATGAAAATAAAAAGACATGGCGCACTGGAAGGTGGCTCCATCATTTTTAAGACCAAAAGGCATCTTACGATATGCGAATGTACCCCATGGACAAGTGAATGTTGTTTTTTGTTGGTCTTCGAGTTTGATTTGGATTTGATTATATCCCAAAAAACTGTCCATGAAAGAAAATGCTTCGCAACCAGCACATTCATTAATGATCTGGTCGATGAACGGTGTTGGAAAATTATCTTTGGGACATGCCTTGTTCAAATCATAGAAATCGGTACATACACGAATCGTGCCTTGTTTTTTATTGACCGGCATAGGATTTAACACCCATTGAGTCAAATGGATAGAATAGATAAAACCTGCCTTTAGCAATTTCTCAACCTCAATCTTGATGGTTGTTGCTTTATTAGGATTAACTGGATGAAGTTTTTGTCGAACAAGCTTGGCATCAGGATACATTATGATTTCATGTTCAACTATTTTTGGATCAATACCTGGCATTTCCTCATAAGACCAGGAAAAAATGTCGCTGAATTCCTTGAAAAGATCCGTGTAGATTTGAATCTCTTCGGGGGAGAAATCGGCTCCGACGAAGACGTTCTCCACGATGCCAGGGTTTTGGGAGATGTTGATTGGTATAGTTTCAGCGATAGTCTCCATATTTCCCTCAGCATAAATTTCATGTGTAGCTAAGAGATTAATAGGACATGGTTGATCTCCCTTCATGGTCACGGTGAATTCTCCTACTTCGATTCGGTTTAACTCTGGGAGAAAATATGATCTGTGATGAAGATCTTCCCAAGGTTTGTCTAGACTATTCATTTCTTCGATTACTTCTTCATCTGAAGGAAATATTAAGTCTAACAAATCGACGTTAGCGAGAGAACCCTGAGCCCAAATAGGTTCTAGAAGTGGATCTAACTCTTGTACAGGAGTCAGATCAGTGTTAGTTGAATTTTGTTGGACTAAAGAGTACGCTACTTTAGCGGCATACAAGGGCATGGACATGCTTGGGTGTCGTGTCTCATCCATCATGGCTAATGGGGAAGGAAGAATCCATGGATCCTCGAAGTAAGTCATGTGGAATGATGAAACTTGAAAAATATCAACCTTATGGTGATTAGATATAAATTTGATATTTCCCTGAGGAGGCGGGTAATCGAAGGTACTCATCAAGGATGGGCACAAATCAACTCCTACATTGACAACACCTAGTTGAGGATTATCAATCATCGGGACCGTCGATGCCCCCAAAGTTGGGTTAGGTTTGGAGAAAGAAAATTGATCGATGGTCACTATCCGGCCCTCGTGTGGAAGCAACAAGACCCAAAAAACTGTAGCAACCACAACTTGCATAACATAATCCCAACTCCGTCCTAACAAGAGGTTATAGTCAAGGGGAGCATCGAATACCTCTACTTCGGAACACATGGTCTTCCCTCTTAACTGCATGGGGAAGGAAGGAACAATGCCATGTGTCCGGAATGAATGAATGTCAAAAGCAGTGAGGAGAGTAGGTGATGGAGACAAAATAGAATGGCCAATGGCCTTCCAACATGCCAAAGACATAACACATGTCGAGGCGCCCTCGTCGACCACCGTGTGGAAGATATTTCATGTAAAAATTTTCATGGGGTAAGACACTACTATCTGAAATGCTACGTGGTAAGGCAGATGAGATTTTAATTCAGTTGTATCTAACATGATGGTACCCGAATTACAAGTCTTAGTAGAGCCCAAAGTGGTTAACAAGGCTTTTCACTGAGAAGGGCAACTTTGGAGGACCTCCAAAGTAGACATCACACAAGGGGTTTGTGATAAATATTCCACCACAGAGTAGTTCTGGGTGGCCCTTGCATTTGGGTTATGAGAAGCCTTTTTAAATGCACCTTTTGGAATGCGTGTCATTATTTCTCCCAACGTCTTCTCAATCTATAGAGGAAGATATGGGAGGTCAGCTTCTTTACCCTTCTCAGAAGCGCTTGGTTTACTATAATCATGCTCTCTAGTCGATATGAAAGCCTCACCCCTAACCGTATATATGTTCATGGATGACGGGTTCTTCGGAAGCGGGCAGTTTTCTTGGCTACCCCCTTCCGTACTTGCAGAGGCTTGAGTTAGATTTTGCCCATGCTGAAATGGGTTTGTCAACATAGCTTGTTGTTGCTGTGTGATAATTTTTTGGGCCTCTGCAAGATAAGGACATAGATGGGTTGGGTGGTCTTCTGAGCACAAGTTGCATGGATACCTCACCTTCCATTTTTCAGTATTGTCCCCACCAGCATTATCGTTGGGTTTTTTATGCCTCTTACCCTTCTTTCATTGTTTTTTCTTCCCTTCAGGCTGCTGGGTGGCCTTCGGGTTAGTCGACTACACTGTGTGTACTTCTGACATTTGGGTAGGGGGAGCAGCCAAAGCAGTAGTTTGGTTGGCCATTGTGTGTTGTATGGATAAATGTTGCAACTGCTTTGTCAATTGCTCAGAGGGCTTAGTTTGTGCTGAACCAACAATACCATCGGCATGCGGTCCAGCTCTCTGTCTAGTTCTATCGAGTATTGAACGTGGTGCATCTGGCAAGATGTTGTATAATAAACTAGACTGAGAATAGATGAGCTCAAACTATTGAGCCCTCATGATGGCATCTTCTTCAGAGAAAACTCTGGATGTCATGATGTCTTTGGATAATTGCGAAACCAAAGGCTTAAGGAACCACTCAAGCAGGAATGTTGGTGGGACTGGTACTTTGATTAAACTCTTATGGCGTCTCCATTCTCGGATGTGATCAAATATATGGTCAGTTGATGTCTGTTCGAAATTAGCGAGAATCTCTTTGTCCATGTTGTATCTCACAGGTAACTGGAAATGGTTAAGGAAAGTCATCACCAATTCGCCAAAAGAAGAGTATCTTGAGCGATCGAGCTCAATGTACCATTTTGCATCACTCCCAATGAGAGTACGTTGAAACAATCACAACAGTACGGAGTCATCCTTTAATGAGTTAGATGAGCACCAAATATGGAATGTAGTCACATGATCTCCTGGATCTTCATTAGGATTGAATTTGAACTTTGGAATGTCCGAAGGCAATTTCTTCGACATAGGAGGCCAACGCGAATTGTGACAAATGGGGTCATTCAACAACCTCATCAAATCTGGCAAGTGTAAAGTCACCGGGAAAGGTAGTTTGGGTTGTTGTTGATAACCTGGGAAAAAGGGTTTTGGAGTTTGACTAGCACCAGGTTGCCAGGAAAAGTTTGGCTGCTGACCCAGATTCTAGTAAAAACCATGGCCCTGGCCAGCGTAAGGATTTTTCATATGTGGAGACATCATCGGCTAATTTCCCAAATAGGACATAGATTGTTGGGCATGCATTTTGTTTGAAGGAATTTGGGAAGGATTACCCCATGCCGGTCCCATAGGGATAGGCATAGTAGTTTGTCTGGGTTTCCATTGATTATGGAAAGAATTACCCCAGATCAACATTCTGGAGGAGGTAATAGATCCTCGCCCTGAATTCCAAGGTCCTGCTAAGTTTTCCCCATGTACAGGAATAGTACCCTGCCCAGGAGTAGATTTTCCAAAAATGGGGTTTCCCCCTGTCAGGAAAGTGGCTGACGAGAAGGTGTTGTTACCAAATGTTATGTTCCAAGAAAATGGTGTCGAACCTACCAGCATACTATGTGAAGGTGGTTCTTGACTCCCTCCTCCAAATAATCTATTGTGTGTAGGTTACCCGATGAATTGTTGATGTGAAACACCGAGTGAAAGGGATGAAGGAGGGATATGACCTCCTGCATAAGGAAAAGCGTTAAAAGGGACAGGAGTGCCCCCCATGTGACCTTGTATAGGAGAACTAGATCTCCCTGCCCCTAGACCCATAGTCTGTAAAGTGGAGTAGGACAGTACAGGACTTGTACCCAAACTAGGCATACCGTATGAGAATGGAGGGCCTGTCGCACTAGGTGTGAAAGGGGTTGTGGCCGCCACCAAAGACAGGTTCAGACCACTATGTGAAGTAGTTGCGGTTGATACCATGGTGGCTTGGACCAATGACGGTAGGTTAGGAGATGACTCTCCTGTGGTGACAACCATAGTGGGAACTGAAGAATTCCCAGAAGAAGTAAGAACATTTGTTTCCATTGTTGTGTGTGACACTGTCTAGCGCTCATGAAATTGAATTGGTACAATGAAAGGTGTCGAGAGATCAGTGGTTGAGGTTTCAATAAAGCCAAGAGAAGTTGCTTCAAAGTACAAAATGGTCGATTCCTTCAGGGGTTGTTCGGGCACAATGGTTTTTAACCCAGTCACTTCAAAAGACCCTTGTTGGTCTAGCCTCCGCCTTAATGGTGGCGAGGGTGGCTCTAGTGTAACCGACGGTAGGCCAAGAAGCCTTCATGACCGATAGAGCTCAGGATCCTCCACTGTGTGAGAAGATCCAAGACACTCTAAGGTATTATATATTCTCAAAAGTAACACACACTAAGAAAAACGTCCCTAGAAGATAAGACAAGCAAACATTAAATTAATTGGAAGAACAGATATAAACAGCCAACACTAGAGAAACTTATCGGTGCAAGTGCAACTCGAACATGGAAGCACCCTCTGGGTATACTCTACAAAGAATGGCCCGATGTCTATCCTAGGTACCGCGGTATACCCTTCCAGTCACCTGTGTATGTCCCTAACAAAGATTGGCAACTAGGTTGCCAACACACAAATAGTCACCAGGCGGGTATAGTCAAAAGTCGAGTAGACCATAATGAGCAGGGTATCGAGCTTGAAACCTATCAAGGGTATCGAGAGAAAATGGTCTGGAAGAAAACTGAGGACCTCAAATAGATTCAAGACCCACGAAGCCCTGTGGCAAATGCAAACGATGAATCCCAAAACAAGCCCTCTATGTGTGTTCTCCACTACGATTGGTTGGGCTTTGGAGGGGTTATCTCCGCTACCTTTCCGCAAGAGACCTCATGTTTATACCCTGTGTTAGATGGGGGTCCCATATAACTTCCACGAAACTGGACTTAAACACTCCCTATCTCATACTCCAATGTTTGATTTTAAATGGCCTTGAAGAGTTTCCTCTCCAACCTAATCCAAGGCCCTAGTCCCGAACTAGTTTGTGAACCCTACAAACATAAAAGTCTAGTAAATTTTAAATTTAGCGTTACTTTTATGGATTTGTCTTACATCAAGGGGTATGAGGTTGAAACTGATGATGTGTAAAAGACGAAAGAAAAAAATGAATAAAAAAGCTAGAAACAAAACTTTTACTAAATGCAAAATTTCAACAACTTTTCAAAAGAAAGATATTTTAACTTTTCTAAGATTTTGGACAACAAACTCAAAGGAATTTCACTCGACTACAAGCTACTTATGATCTAAGTGAACTGCAAAAACTTATGAAATAAAAGACTTTTCCCTAGCTAATGATGTAGAAACAAACTCTTCAACCAAAGAAGAAAATGAAAAGAGATTTATTTTTTATTTTTTTAAGTGCTTAGTAAAGAAAGAAAGGGAAAATATCGACAAGCAAAAAACCAAGAAAAACAATTCTGGCTTAAAGCGCAGATTGCAAAGAATCAGATTAAAAAATCACACAATAGAAATTGTAAAAACAATGACTCTCACACTTGTTTAAAAACCGTAATATATATATATATATATATATATATATATATATATATATATATATATATATATATTTCTGGCAACGTTTTAAATGACAAAAAACAAGCTAAGGGTAAAAATAATCCTAGGCTACTAAGTGTTCAAACAGAGATTCAAAAACCTGAGAGGAATACTTTTTATCAAAGGAGAGGATGACTACCTCACCCTTAACAAAAAGTATCTTGTACAAGCATGTGACTGTTACTCAAACAACACGTGTGTGAATGTGCACTGAACAGAGACAGAGGGTGTGTACATGTGGGATGACCTTGTATAGGCCACATGTATATCTAAACTCTAAGAAAAAATGAAAACAGACAGACCAAACCAGGAAGATACCACTAATATTGATAACCAGGATCCCTTGAAGGCTTGAATACTCTTTCTAATTAGAAAAACAAATAATGCAAGGAAAAAATAATAAGGCAAAAACAATCT
>ML838365.1:44549-54796 GCA_009831015.1 Picea engelmannii | reverse complement strand
GTTCAACATTGATCATCATGCTTGTTTCATTAAGATAAAGCAAACTACCCTATGCTCTAACCTAGTTACCTATGACAATTAGCCCAGATTAAACTATTGGACTAAGAAATTACTCTATCCTGGGGTTATCTGACCAAGATTAGGTAGTTTGGTCAAATTTATTCACTAACTAACCTAGATCACTTGGATAAGATTAAATAGTTTAGCCAAGCTTATTCACTACTCCTATCAACATAAATTTAAAAGAACTTGGCCATGCTTGAACGATATGGACCAAATCATTGTTATTGCATGGGACTCTATTGAATTTCTTTTATGCCCTCTTTTATTTTTATTTTTTTTTCTTTTTCTTTTTCTTTTTCTTTTCTTTTCTTTTCTTTCTCTTTTTCTCAAATTATTTGCAGAATGGAAAATCATTTGACAAACAAAAACACTTGAAGAGATAACATTTCAGTCACCAGTTGTTCCTATAAATTATAGGGTTATAACAACGACTCCACCTGGGGATGGCACTCTCCTTGTGAAGTGCGAAGAATATTGATTCCTGATGTTCTCAAAAAAAATTCTCCATAGTTGCCTTTGTTGCTTGATTGGTTTTATTCTTGAAAATTTGAAGACAATGTTCAGTGGATTAGGGCCTTCTCTGCAGGCTTCAACCATCTGATCAAAGTTATTTCACTCAAAAAGTTGTAAGAAAAATGAAAATGGTTTGTACAATGGAAAAGTGTGATTGTAGGTCCCTACTGAGGAGGCGAATAGTGCTTCAGCATTCTGCCATTTACAGGTCCTCCTGGCAGATTTGTCCCATCACTGTTGTTGAGTAAGAAGGCATTATTTCCTCTGAATGCGTGAATCATGTAAGGTCCCTTCCATAGACTGTCGAATTTTCCATGCTTCCATTTATCCTCATTTCAGGCATCCCATCTCAATACCAAGTCACCTAGCTCAAAGTCATCTTCTTTAGTTCTTTTGTCAAAGATCTTCTTAATTCTTTCTTGGACAACCTGAGTTTTTTTGTATACTTCTTATTTGGATTGCTGCAAGTGGATCATCTGGTTTATCCTTCTTTGGGAGTTGTTCGGCTTGGCTTGCATCTTTTGCAGCAATTTCATGACAGGAACTCCTAAGGAAGTGGGAAAAACTGCTTCAGTGCAATAGACCAGCTGATATGGTGACATACCAATTGACCTCTTGGTGGTCAATCTGTCAGCCCATAGTGAGAAAACCAGCTTGTTATGCCATGAATTTTTGTTTTCTTGCAAAGTCTTCTTAATAATGTTCACCAGGGTATTATTGGATGACTCCGCCAGCCCATTTCCCTGAGGGTAATAACCTGTGGAATGACCCAAACCAATACGATACTAGTTGCAGAAGTCTATGAGCTTCTTAGATCGAAAAACAACTGCATTGTCAGTTATAATATTTCTAGGACATCCAAAATGAGACAAGATATTATTTTCAAGAAATTTAATAATGACATAATCATTAGCTTTCCTGCTTGGTACAACTTCGATCCATTTTGTGAAATAGTCAGTAGCAGTAAGAATCCAACTGTGTTGGCCCAAAGAGGGGGGATTTATTTCTCCGATAAAGTCTAATCCCCATTGCTAGAAAGGAGCTTCAACAGAGATTGGTTTCAGGGGAAAAGGAAGGAGCTTCTTTTTACCCTCGAAAACCTGACATTTATGACACGAAGTTACTTTCTGATGCACATCAGTGAACAACATAGGCCAATAGAACCCAACCATGCGAATTTTATTAGCTATGGTCTTCCAACTCAGATGACCACCACAGTCTGTTGCATGAAAATACTGCAATACTTTGTCAGCTTCATCTTTTAACAGACAATTCAACAAAATACCTCCAAGATCCTTCCAATATAGATTTCCTTCTAGAATGAAAATTTTTAATGCTTTCAATTTCAAAAACCTAGCTTTAGTTTTGGTCAAACCAGGGGGAGATTGTAAGTTATGAAAAACAAATATCAGGTCTGCATACCATGGAGAGTTCAGAAATACCTCTTTCACGCTTGGAGTCGCCTGCTCTCCCTGTTCATGTACTGCAGCTAAGAAATTAATATCAAGAGCATGGAAATTGGATTCAACCATTAACTTTGCTAGACCTTGACCTTTAATACGTTTAGTAGGCTTAATATCTATGTCATACTCCATAATGATAGCAATCCATTTTCCTCTTCGGCCATCTAGATTGTCCTGATTTAAAATGTCTTTTACTACTGCGTTCAGAACATATGCGATGGTGTGGGAATGAAGAATATACACTCTAAAATCCTTTATAGCTTTTACCAGGGCAAAAGCTTGTTTCTCCATTATTTTATAATTCAAATCAACATCTCTTAATTCTTTACTAAAATAGGCTATGGGTTGTTCATACCCTTCACTGTTTTTCTGTAGTAATACTACTACAATGGTATGTTCAAAAGCGAAAGAAAAAAGGTAAAAATCTTTGGTGAAATCAGGACTAATCAAGACTGGAGCCTATGTGAGTGCATGTTTAACTTGCTCAAAAGACTGCTTGGATTCAATGTCCCATTTTATTTTTGTGTCCTTTTTTAACATGTTTGTGATGTTCTTAAGAAGCTTGACCAGGTTGGGTATGAATCTTCTTAGAAAGTTTTTTTTCCCAATGAAGGATTGTAATTCTTTGAGATTCCTTGGATGTTCCAATTTCTGAATGGCTTCTATTCTACTAGGATCTATCTTAATTCCGTTCTTAGAAATCATGTGCCACAAAAATTTACCCTCCTCTAATCCGAAGAGGCTTTTCTTAGGATTTAGAGAAATCCCAAACTTCTTGCATTTCTAAAATACTCGTCTGAGATGTCTTAAGTGCTCGTCATCAGATTGGGAAAACACAGTTACGTCGTCTAGATAAATGACAATAAATTTTCCAAGTTATTCCACACAAGTGATGTCCATCGCTCTTTGGAAAGTGGCCCCAACATTCATCAACCCGAAAGGCATTTTCACGTACATGAAGGTGCCCCAAGGTGTTGTGAAAGTTGTTTTCTCTTGGTCATCTGGGTGAATGAGAAACTGATTATAGCCTGAGAAACCATCCATTAAGGAGATTCGACTAGATCCAACTACCTTTTGTAAAATGTGGTCCATTTTTGGCAATGGGTAGTTGTCCTTTAGAGAAACTTTGTTCAGGTTTCATAAATCAATGCAAAGCCTAATTTCCCCAGACTTCTTTCGGGTTGGGACCAGATTTGAAACCCATTTTGAAAATCGTAAGGGAACTATGATTTTAGCATCATGCATCTTTTGAATTTCTTTTTCTATCAGGGGGAGTAACTTGGGATTCATTCTCCTAAGTTTTTGTTTGAAATGTTTTTGATCTTCTTTTACTGGGATCTTATGTTGTATGATGCTTCTGTCATAAGATTTTAAATATTCGTAACCCCAACAAAACACGTCCTCATATTCCTTGAAAAGTTCAATGTATTTGAGTTTCTGCTCAGGAGGTAAGGATTTAGAAAGTTTTACTATCACGGGATTCTCTTTCATCCCTATGTTAACGTCTTCAACCTCTTTACCACTGGCTTCAATTTTTGGTTTTTTAGCTACATCATTAAAATAAAAAGGTCTTCTAAATGAACTAAACCCCTAGGTAAAACATTACTTTTTAAATGCAAAACATCAGATTCTATCTCATCTTCACCTGACTCTCCTAAATCTATCTTATTTACACTATCATTTCCAAAATCAGATTTATTTACATTTTCATCCTCATTTTCTAAGTCTATGTTTGTACACTCGAAATCATTTTTACATTGTAGAAAATCTTTAATTTGGTCATCGTTCCCAAATACCTGCCAGTATCTGATGTTGTTTGGGATGGTCGGTTTGCACTTCACCTCCACCGTGTATGGGAGAGTGGAACGAAAAGGTATCTTTCACGTAGCTGTTGACATAGCTAACCCATCTGCTAAAATATTCTGTCCACTGGGCATCACTTGCAAATCAACTTCGGTGAAACATTTAAGGGCATCCAAAACAACATTCCTATAATCTCTGAGACAGGGATGTTTTGCAACATACTCACCTTTAATTTGTTTGATAATTAATTCGAAGTCCCCTCTTACCATGATTTGTTTGGCACCAACCTTATTTAGTAGTTTCAGACCGAGCATCAATGCTTCGTACTCAGTTATGTTGTTAGTGCATTGAAAATTGAGTTTGTAAGAATGGTTTTCCAAATACCTGGATCTGTGATTGTGCAACCAAACTCCTGCTCTAGATCCTTCTTTGCTTACAGCTCCATTGAAGTCCATGCTCCAGAAATCTGTTGTCAATTCTTCACTTGTCACGTTTTTCTTTCTTTCTTCCTCAATGATTTCTTGACCTTCTTTCGAATCAAGTGTATCTTCTTCCAGCTGAGTGATTTTCTCTCCTGTATCGCCGTCGTTATATAGGATAAAGGAATCCAGGTCATAATGTGCAGAGTACAAAGGATAGTTATGTGGATTTTCATGGCTGCTGACCATATATTTCATCAGCATCTCTCTATACAGTCTTCTATATTTCCTGAATACTAGGATGGTGGCATACGACATATCCAACTGCAAAGTACCTTTCAACTTGGCCCCCCAAGACCTAAACAACAACATACCATATTTCAGGGGAATGTCTGTGACCACAAAATCCATAACCATGATTTTTTCTGGAATCTGGACTAGAGTGATACATAAGTCCTTGATCAATCCGATACATCTGACTTTGTTGGAGTCAAAAGAGTGTAAGTCCTTGTAAGGTCTGGTGAACTCGAGTCCCAGTTTTTCCATTACCGCTTTAGGAATCAAGTTATGGGAAGCACGTGAATCTAACATAGCATTATGTAGAATCAGGTCGTGTATATTAAGGCTGATGTAAAAAGGAGCGACAGTGCCATTGTCAGTCTAATAGTCAACTTCAGGGCCAAACAGGAGTTCAGGTTTATCGTCGGTAAGATTTACAGTGTCCAAATGATTCACCGATCCAATAGTTAAGGCCTTCGTGCTTATATCAAGTTCAATGCTCAATGCTTTGATCACCTGCGATCGGTAAGCATCCTTACTCATCAACTTAGAAAGGGGAATGGGAATTTTCACTTTGGCTAATTCCCCTTCGAGGCTGAAAGGAGTAGGTGCTCTGCTCTGGCTCAAAAATTCTGATTTGTCCACCGTAGTCTTCTGGGTAGAAGTGGTTGGTGGGTTGGTTAATGAAACCTCTGTCTGTGTTGATATTTGTAAATGGTATGGTTTCTTTTTGTTGGAGCTTCAACATTACCTTTCTCAGGGATCTTCTTGGTAGGAGGCTCAGGGGCTTTCTTGGTTTCGACCACTTTCTTCGTTTTGGTTACCTTTTTTGGGGAATTTTCATCCATCTTCTTACTTTGTAAATTGTATTTCCTATGTACCTCCATAATGGAATTTTCAAATGTTTGTTGTTCCGTCTCTTTAGCTTCTTCTCTCACCTGCATTTGAGAAAGAAGGAAATATTCTTGCTCTTCCTGAGTGAGGAAAATAACTTTGTTATCATGAATTCCCATGAGGTTTATGTGAGTGTCCTCCAATTATTCAATTACCTCTTATCCTTCATCAACATAATTTTCCTATAGGGGTGATATGATCTGTTGATCAGGACCCCTCTGTTCTCTTTGATCCCTAGGATCTCTCTACCTGATTTGAGGAGGATTTCTTCTGAAGTTAGGATTCTGAATTTGGGGAGCAGGTTGATTTTCTCTAGGAGGATTTCTTTCAGATACAGTAAGTCTCTCCATCATCCTTTCCATTTCTCTAACTAAGGAATCCAATTTGGCATTAGAAGAAGATGTGGAAGGTTCTTCTTTAATCGTGACTCTCCTTTTGGTCCTATGTCGTGCCCTTTTAGCCAACAGGTTGGCCTCCACACTCATCGTGCTTTTCTACATGACCTCCAGAGTGGTGGAATTTATTTCCCTTAATTGATATGACATATCAGCGTCAAAACCGTCAGGGAATTTTATCAGTGCTAAACCTTCTGTGGGTTTAATATCGGTTGGAATTGCATTGTACAGATTATTGAAGTGGGTGCAATAATCTTGAACTATCTCACCTTGATTCCTTCTGATGTTTTTGTATTCTGACAAGATTTGGAGAGGATTTTTCTTTACCTCCCATCTATCTAGAAAATTTCTTTGAAACATTGTAAGGTTGAGCACTGAGGCAACATGTAAACCCTTATACCATTTCTTAATGTCACCAGTCAGACTCTACGCAAACAATCTCATTTGAACGTCAGCTTCATCTGCTTCCTGCAGATCAAAATAGTCATTCATTTTATCAACATGTTGTTGTGCGTTCAAGGGCCCTGTTCCATCGAACTATGGAAGTCTCATTTGATAATCCTGGGGAATAGCATGTAGAGACGTGGCCAACACCAAGGGTGCATATCTGGCTGCCATGATAGGTGGAGGGGGTGGGACAACAACCTGGATGATAGGTGGGGTGGTGACAAAAGATGAGGAAGAGGAGGGGCTTGCTGGCACAGAGTGAGTCGTTTGAGGTTTTATAGTGGGAGATATTATTTCAAGGGTCCGGGGTTGTAGGATTTTTGGGTCTAAAATGATTTCAGTTACAAAGCTATCATATTTCGTTCTAAGCAGGCTTTGCTTGAAAATGGTGTCAAAGTTGAGATCTTGAAGGGAAACGAGTTCCTCTAGGAGAGAGGAGGACTTGTGAAGGATACTATGACTCCTTGAACCTTCTGCAATGGTCTTCTTTCTAAGTAACTATTCTGGATTATTAGTCGCTATTGCAGGTTCTAGGTCTGGGTGAGATAGAGTATAAACTCTTTTAGGAGCCAGATTTTTTAATTTTTAAATATTTTTTAGTTTATGAGTCTAAAATTAATATGCACAAGCTTTTAACAACCTCTAAACATTATTTCTTTCTCAAATTTACTATTTGTTCAAAAACAAAGTCTTCTTCTAGGGAAAAATAAAACGTGGGGTTGAAAGTTCGTTCAGTTCCCCAATATGGTCGCCACTATGTTAATGCTCAGTAAATTCCCATAGGTTGTCAGGGTAGAAGAAATTTACAAGAGGTAACTTTATCCAACCACTTAGAAACTGGAATCTAGCCCTACCAGTTTCAGAGAGGGATCTCTCTGTATGATTTAGTTATGTTTTAACTTTAAGATATTAGGCTAGTTATTCAAATAAGATTGGCAGGTTTGTTGTCATTTTTGTTAAGTTGGCTGAAGGGGCTTTAGGCATCCATTGGGCTATGGGGTATGTATTATGAAGACAGAAATCTAAACCAAGAACAAATATTCTTTTCATAGGACAAGATAATTCATTCGTTGGATTCTTTAGCAGTAAAATGATGAATAGCAAAAAAGATGAGAATATCAATTAAAGTAAAGAAGCATTTAAGAATTTATTCACTATAATATCAGAAGATAAACATTAAACTTTTCAAAGTCAGAAAATAGGGTATACAAAGATAAATCCTGTAACATGCGTTACTTTTAAAAGATTAGATTAGAAAACAATATGACAACTGAGCAAGAAGGACATTTAACATAGAAGAGAAAACATCACCAATGAATAACACACGAGAACACTGTGAAATGTCTCTTTATATTACTGGAAGATCTCTTGATAAAACTTATAGTCTTGTAGCTTGTAGGGCATAAAGATCAACCCTCAGTACTTCAAAGTTTGAAGTATTTACAATCAAAATTACATACGACCCTATCATTAAAGATCATGATGTGGCAAACCTAAATTTAGCTAACTAACTTAACAAGATACAAAATTTTAGGAAACGGCTTGATGATGTGTTGAAACTTCATGTTGATTTCTGGGCTGAACCATTGTTGAGGCCTCTGCACAACCTCATCGGGCTGGATAGATGACTAGGCTTGGACATCTCATCGACTACTCGATCAGATTGCAAATATATTCCCATCGAAGGTGACTGGGAACGCTGACTTTGAGCAATCTTCGGTATACTTCATCCATCTCTGTGTACTTGGAAAAAGTTGTCTTGATGATGAAGATGTACCGGATCTCATGTTGTATAATGATGTCTAATTGTAAAGAATCTAAGAATGCCTTGCCTATGATATTGCCTTGTATTCCTAAGAATTTTTAGCTATCCTTAGACACAGTGGCTAGTTTCTTTTTGTAATCAGCAAGCATCATTAACTTGTCATTTATAAGTCTCATACTAGGAAGGCCTTTCTTTTGTAGAGCTTCAATCTTGCTAAAAAATATTTGCATTCATGCGTCCATGGTTTTGACCTTTTCCTCTAGTTGTAGCATCAGTCCTCTCTTGGTCATGACCCTCTTGAATTCAAGGATGGTCTCTATCCTATCTTCAATCTTCAACTCCTCTAGCTCCTCTCTGGTTTTGGAATTCAGAAATTTGATGATCTCAACAGCTTCTGTGGGCATCTCTCCCAGTTCTTCTCTTATCTTCTCGATAGCCTGCTGAATTCTTTGCACCAACTCGTTTTGCTTGAACATGATTTGTATCATCGGCCATATTTCATTCATGGACTTGGTGATATCCATCCAGACACTTTCTTTGACCTCAACAAGTGTTTTTCCTGCCACTGTTTTCTTTTGAAGCTGTTGCAATTCCTATTTAAGCTTGTCTGAAGTTTGCTTCTCCTTGGAGTAGCTGGTTTGGAAGGAATATTTGAGTTCCTAAAGGTTCTCAATCTCCTTTCTAAGTCTGCTAATCTCTGTCTCTTGAAAATTCATCTCTTCCATGGATTTATCAGTTCAACTATTTTCTTTAGAGCTATTAGTGGAGTTTTCAAGGGAATTTATGCTACAGACATTGTGCTTACTCCTGTGAGTGGAACTGTGCTCAGTGGAATGACTTCCATGGGATTTGATTGCTCCTTCTCTTTCACTAGTTTTTCCAATTCTGCTTCCATTTCCTTTAACTGTGCATTCTACTCCATGATCATCTTGAGCATCTCTTCCTTTTCCCCTTCTGTCTCCGCTATTTCCTTTGCCTGTGAATCTTTCGTTGGTGGTAGTTTCAACTGTTTCCTTAGAGATGCAATATCGACATTTTTATTTTTGAGAATCTCCTCGACCGCTTTCACATTCGAGGGATCATATCCAATCTTGAGGACCAGTTCTTCCAATGTATTAATCCTATTATCCTTGGAAAAGGATGATATTTTTTCTAACTTCTTCTACATCTGGACATTGCTCAGAGATACTTGTAACTTGGAGGCAGCAGTAGAAGCATGTGATAATGTGGAGAAAACCATTTCTCCAGTTTTCCTGTGCAAATCCATTTGATCAGCCGCATGCACATCTTTAGTCTGAAATTCAAATGTTTCCCTTTTGTAATCGGTGATTACTTTCGAGTCTGGCACCTATGCTTGCAGAAACACCATGCACATTCTACCCTTATCAGTGTCGAATGCAGAAAGTAGTCTGTGTTGTGCAGTTGATGTTTGCTTCCAAAGCTGAGCATATGTGTTGCTGGTTAGCGTCTGATTTTTATTTTTGATTAGATCATACTTCCCAAAAATACTCAATTTTGGTCCTGTTTTGCTCGGCTGGTTGACTGGTGGAGTATCTGTAGGCTTCTTGGGCAACACTATAGTCATTATTTGTTTTCTTCTTGTACTAAAGAGTGATTGATCAACCTTCATAGTTGTAGTGGATTGAATTCCCTTTTCACCAGCCGGGTCAGGTGCTTGACTGATGTTTGGCCTCTTGGTGTGTAATTGGAACCCTTCAGATGACACTTCAGTGACGGAAGGTGAAGTGTCCTTCCTGGGCCTTTTCTTCTTGGGAACTTGTGGTGTAGTCATCTGGGAGATAGTGACCGAAAGCTTCTGCTACTCTATATCAACCAGAGTATTTGGATCCCATTCTGATTGGTTGGCAAACTTCTCTATATCAGGCCTAGATGTATGAACATACGGGATGTATTTCTTTTAGCAATTTGTATGATTCCTCCCCGGTGCCTCGGCTATTGCAGATGAAAGACCCAATCTTCCCTTTGATTCTGAGCTACCGCTTCTTCTTCAGAGACACAAAATGTATGTCGTCTGAGTTGATCATCTACATTATGTACTCCAGGGAAAATATCCTCATGGGTAGATACTTGGGTAACTTGTATGGAGCCAATTCACACCCATACACTCTGATCTCTATGTGGTCCTGGTACAGGTACAAGTCTTCTATTTTTTCCAGGTCTAAAAGGTGTAAGATCCTCTGAATTT
>ML838365.1:0-44449 GCA_009831015.1 Picea engelmannii | reverse complement strand
AGGAATTGCAACAGCTTCAAAAGAAAACAGTGGCAGGAAAAACACTTGTTGAGGTCAAAGAAAGTGTCTGGATGGATATCACCAAGTCCATGAATGAAATATGGCCGATGATACAAATCATGTTCAAGCAAAACGAGTTGGTGCAAAGAATTCAGCAGGCTATCGAGAAGATAAGAGAAGAACTGGGAGAGATGCCCACAGAAGCTGTTGAGATCATCAAATTTCTGAATTCCAAAACCAGAGAGGAGCTAGAGGAGTTGAAGATTGAAGATAGGATAGAGACCATCCTTGAATTCAAGAGGGTCATGACCAAGAGAGGACTGATGCTACAACTAGAGGAAAAGGTCAAAACCATGGACGCATGAATGCAAATATTTTTTAGCAAGATTGAAGCTCTACAAAAGAAAGGCCTTCCTAGTATGAGACTTATAAATGACAAGTTAATGATGCTTGCTGATTACAAAAAGAAACTAGCCACTGTGTCTAAGGATAGCTAAAAATTCTTAGGAATACAAGGCAATATCATAGGCAAGGCATTCTTAGATTCTTTACAATTAGACATCATTATACAACATGAGATCCGGTACATCTTCATCATCAAGACAACTTTTTCCAAGTACACAGAGATGGATGAAGTATACCGAAGATTGCTCAAAGTCAGCGTTCCCAGTCACCTTCGATGGGAATATATTTGCAATCTGATCGAGTAGTCGATGAGATGTCCAAGCCTAGTCATCTATCCAGCCCGATGAGGTTGTGCAGAGGCCTCAACAATGGTTCAGCCCAGAAATCAACATGAAGTTTCAACACATCATCAAGCCGTTTCCTAAAATTTTGTATCTTGTTAAGTTAGTTAGCTAAATTTAGGTTTGCCACATCATGATCTTTAATGATAGGGTCGTATGTAATTTTGATTGTAAATACTTCAAACTTTGAAGTACTGAGGGTTGATCTTTATGCCCTACAAGCTACAAGACTATAAGTTTTATCAAGAGATCTTCCAGTAATATAAAGAGACATTTCACAGTGTTCTCGTGTGTTATTCATTGGTGATGTTTTCTCTTCTATGTTAAATGTCCTTCTTGCTCAGTTGTCATATTGTTTTCTAATCTAATCTTTTAAAAGTAACGCATGTTACAGGATTTATCTTTGTATACCCTATTTTCTGACTTTGAAAAGTTTAATGTTTATCTTCTGATATTATAGTGAATAAATTCTTAAATGCTTCTTTACTTTAATTGATATTCTCATCTTTTTTGCTATTCATCATTTTACTGCTAAAGAATCCAACGAATGAATTATCTTGTCCTATGAAAAGAATATTTGTTCTTGGTTTAGATTTCTGTCTTCATAATACATACCCCATAGCCCAATGGATGCCTAAAGCCCCTTCAGCCAACTTAACAAAAATGACAACAAACCTGCCAATCTTATTTGAATAACTAGCCTAATATCTTAAAGTTAAAACATAACTAAATCATACAGAGAGATCCCTCTCTGAAACTGGTAGGGCTAGATTCCAGTTTCTAAGTGGTTGGATAAAGTTACCTCTTGTAAATTTCTTCTACCCTGACAACCTATGGGAATTTACTGAGCATTAACATAGTGGCGACCATATTGGGGAACTGAACGAACTTTCAACCCCACGTTTTATTTTTCCCTAGAAGAAGACTTTGTTTTTGAACAAATAGTAAATTTGAGAAAGAAATAATGTTTAGAGGTTGTTAAAAGCTTGTGCATATTAATTTTAGACTCATAAACTAAAAAATATTTAAAAATTAAAAAATCTGGCTCCTAAAAGAGTTTATACTCTATCTCACCCAGACCTAGAACCTGCAATAGCGACTAATAATCCAGAATAGTTACTTAGAAAGAAGACCATTGCAGAAGGTTCAAGGAGTCATAGTATCCTTCACAAGTCCTCCTCTCTCCTAGAGGAACTCGTTTCCCTTCAAGATCTCAACTTTGACACCATTTTCAAGCAAAGCCTGCTTAGAACGAAATATGATAGCTTTGTAACTGAAATCATTTTAGACCCAAAAATCCTACAACCCCGGACCCTTGAAATAATATCTCCCACTATAAAACCTCAAACGACTCACTCTGTGCCAGCAAGCCCCTCCTCTTCCTCATCTTTTGTCACCACCCCACCTATCATCCAGGTTGTTGTCCCACCCCCTCCACCTATCATGGCAGCCAGATATGCACCCTTGGTGTTGGCCACGTCTCTACATGCTATTCCCCAGGATTATCAAATGAGACTTCCATAGTTCGATGGAACAGGGCCCTTGAACGCACAACAACATGTTGATAAAATGAATGACTATTTTGATCTGCAGGAAGCAGATGAAGCTGACGTTCAAATGAGATTGTTTGCGTAGAGTCTGACTGGTGACATTAAGAAATGGTATAAGGGTTTACATGTTGCCTCAGTGCTCAACCTTACAATGTTTCAAAGAAATTTTCTAGATAGATGGGAGGTAAAGAAAAATCCTCTCCAAATCTTGTCAGAATACAAAAACATCAGAAGGAATCAAGGTGAGATAGTTCAAGATTATTGCACCCACTTCAATAATCTGTACAATGCAATTCCAACCGATATTAAACCCACAGAAGGTTTAGCACTGATAAAATTCCCTGACGGTTTTGACGCTGATATGTCATATCAATTAAGGGAAATAAATTCCACCACTCTGGAGGTCATGTAGAAAAGCACGATGAGTGTGGAGGCCAACCTGTTGGCTAAAAGGGCACGACATAGGACCAAAAGGAGAGTCACGATTAAAGAAGAACCTTCCACATCTTCTTCTAATGCCAAATTGGATTCCTTAGTTAGAGAAATGGAAAGGATGATGGAGAGACTTACTGTATCTGAAAGAAATCCTCCTAGAGAAAATCAACCTGCTCCCCAAATTCAGAATCCTAACTTCAGAAGAAATCCTCCTCAAATCAGGTAGAGAGATCCTAGGGATCAAAGAGAACAGAGGGGTCCTGATCAACAGATCATATCACCCCTATAGGAAAATTATGTTGATGAAGGATAAGAGGTAATTGAATAATTGGAGGACACTCACATAAACCTCATGGGAATTCATGATAACAAAGTTATTTTCCTCACTCAGGAAGAGCAAGAATATTTCCTTCTTTCTCAAATGCAGGTGAGAGAAGAAGCTAAAGAGACGGAACAACAAACATTTGAAAATTCCATTATGGAGGTACATAGGAAATACAATTTACAAAGTAAGAAGATGGATGAAAATTCCCCAAAAAAGGTAACCAAAACGAAGAAAGTGGTCGAAACCAAGAAAGCCCCTGAGCCTCCTACCAAGAAGATCCCTGAGAAAGGTAATGTTGAAGCTCCAACAAAAAGAAACCATACCATTTACAAATATCAACACAGACAGAGGTTTCATTAACCAACCCACCAACCACTTCTACCCAGAAGACTACGGTGGACAAATCAGAATTTTTGAGCCAGAGCAGAGCACCTACTCCTTTCAGCCTCGAAGGGGAATTAGCCAAAGTGAAAATTCCCATTCCCCTTTCTAAGTTGATGAGTAAGGATGCTTACCGATCGCAGGTGATCAAAGCATTGAGCATTGAACTTGATATAAGCACGAAGGCCTTAACTATTGGATCGGTGAATCATTTGGACACTGTAAATCTTACCGACGATAAACCTGAACTCCTGTTTGGCCCTGAAGTTGACTATTAGACTGACAATGGCACTGTCGCTCCTTTTTACATCAGCCTTAATATACACGACCTGATTCTACATAATGCTATGTTAGATTCACGTGCTTCCCATAACTTGATTCCTAAAGCGGTAATGGAAAAACTGGGACTCGAGTTCACCAGACCTTACAAGGACTTACACTCTTTTGACTCCAACAAAGTCAGATGTATCGGATTGATCAAGGACTTATGTATCACTCTAGTCCAGATTCCAGAAAAAATCATGGTTATGGATTTTGTGGTCACAGACATTCCCCTGAAATATGGTATGTTGTTGTTTAGGTCTTGGGGGGCCAAGTTGAAAGGTACTTTGCAGTTGGATATGTCGTATGCCACCATCCTAGTATTCAGGAAATATAGAAGACTGTATAGAGAGATGCTGATGAAATATATGGTCAGCAGCCATGAAAATCCACATAACTATCCTTTGTACTCTGCACATTATGACCTGGATTCCTTTATCCTATATAACGACGGCGATACAGGAGAGAAAATCACTCAGCTGGAAGAAGATACACTTGATTCGAAAGAAGGTCAAGAAATCATTGAGGAAGAAAGAAAGAAAAACGTGACAAGTGAAGAATTGACAACAGATTTCTGGAGCATGGACTTCAATGGAGCTGTAAGCAAAGAAGGATCTAGAGCAGGAGTTTGGTTGCACAATCACAGATCCAGGTATTTGGAAAACCATTCTTACAAACTCAATTTTCAATGCACTAACAACATAACTGAGTACGAAGCATTGATGCTCGGTCTGAAACTACTAAATAAGGTTGGTGCCAAACAAATCATGGTAAGAGGGGACTTCGAATTAATTATCAAACAAATTAAAGGTGAGTATGTTGCAAAACATCCCTGTCTCAGAGATTATAGGAATGTTGTTTTGGATGCCCTTAAATGTTTCACCGAAGTTGATTTGCAAGTGATGCCCAGTGGACAGAATATTTTAGCAGATGGGTTAGCTATGTCAACAGCTACGTGAAAGATACCTTTTCGTTCCACTCTCCCATACACGGTGGAGGTGAAGTGCAAACCGACCATCCCAAACAACATCAGATACTGGCAGGTATTTGGGAACGATGACCAAATTAAAGATTTTCTACAATGTAAAAATGATTTCGAGTGTACAAACATAGACTTAGAAAATGAGGATGAAAATGTAAATAAATCTGATTTTGGAAATGATAGTGTAAATAAGATAGATTTAGGAGAGTCAGGTGAAGATGAGATAGAATCTGATGTTTTGCATTTAAAAAGTAATGTTTTACCTAGGGGTTTAGTTCATTTAGAAGACCTTTTTATTTTAATGATGTAGCTAAAAAACCAAAAATTGAAGCCAGTGGTAAAGAGGTTGAAGACGTTAACATAGGGATGAAAGAGAATCCCGTGATAGTAAAACTTTCTAAATCCTTACCTCCTGAGCAGAAACTCAAATACATTGAACTTTTCAAGGAATATGAGGACGTGTTTTGTTGGGGTTACGAATATTTAAAATCTTATGACAGAAGCATCATACAACATAAGATCCCAGTAAAAGAAGATCAAAAACATTTCAAACAAAAACTTAGGAGAATGAATCCCAAGTTACTCCCCCTGATAGAAAAAGAAATTCAAAAGATGCATGATGCTAAAATCATAGTTCCCTTACGATTTTCAAAATGGGTTTCAAATCTGGTCCCAACCCGAAAGAAGTCTGGGGAAATTAGGCTTTGCATTGATTTATGAAACCTGAACAAAGTTTCTCTAAAGGACAACTACCCATTGCCAAAAATGGACCACATTTTACAAAAGGTAGTTGGATCTAGTCGAATCTCCTTAATGGATGGTTTCTCAGGCTATAATCAGTTTCTCATTCACCCAGATGACCAAGAGAAAACAACTTTCACAACACCTTGGGGCACCTTCATGTACGTGAAAATGCCTTTCGGGTTGATGAATGTTGGGGCCACTTTCCAAAGAGCGATGGACATCACTTGTGTGGAATAACTTGGAAAATTTATTGTCATTTATCTAGACGACGTAACTGTGTTTTCCCAATCTGATGACGAGCACTTAAGACATCTCAGACGAGTATTTTAGAAATGCAAGAAGTTTGGGATTTCTCTAAATCCTAAGAAAAGCCTCTTCGGATTAGAGGAGGGTAAATTTTTGTGGCACATGATTTCTAAGAACGGAATTAAGATAGATCCTAGTAGAATAGAAGCCATTCAGAAATTGGAACATCCAAGGAATCTCAAAGAATTACAATCCTTCATTGGGAAAAAAAACTTTCTAAGAAGATTCATACCCAACCTGGTCAAGCTTCTTAAGAACATCACAAACATGTTAAAAAAGGACACAAAAATAAAATGGGACATTGAATCCAAGCAGTCTTTTGAGCAAGTTAAACATGCACTCACATAGGCTCCAGTCTTGATTAGTCCTGATTTCACCAAAGATTTTTACCTTTTTTCTTTCGCTTTTGAACATACCATTGTAGTAGTATTACTACAGAAAAACAGTGAAGGGTATGAACAACCCATAGCCTATTTTAGTAAAGAATTAAGAGATGTTGATTTGAATTATAAAATAATGGAGAAACAAGCTTTTGCCCTGGTAAAAGCTATAAAGGATTTTAGAGTGTATATTCTTCATTCCCACACCATCGCATATGTTCTGAACGCAGTAGTAAAAGACATTTTAAATCAGGACAATCTAGATGGCCGAAGAGGAAAATGGATTGCTATCATTATGGAGTATGACATAGATATTAAGCCTACTAAACGTATTAAAGGTCAAGGTCTAGCAAAGTTAATGGTTGAATCCAATTTCCATGCTCTTGATATTAATTTCTTAGCTGCAGTACATGAACAGGGAGAGCAGGCGACTCCAAGCGTGAAAGAGGTATTTCTGAACTCTCCATGGTATGCAGACCTGATATTTGTTTTTCATAACTTACAATCTCCCCCTGGTTTGACCAAAACTAAAGCTAGGTTTTTGAAATTGAAAGCATTAAAAATTTTCATTCTAGAAGGAAATCTATATTGGAAGGATCTTGGAGGTATTTTGTTGAATTGTCTGTTAAAAGATGAAGCTGACAAAGTATTGCAGTATTTTCATGCAACAGACTGTGGTGGTCATCTGAGTTGGAAGACCATAGCTAATAAAATTCGCATGGTTGGGTTCTATTGGCCTATGTTGTTCACTGATGTGCATCAGAAAGTAACTTCGTGTCATAAATGTCAGGTTTTCGAGGGTAAAAAGAAGCTCCTTCCTTTTCCCCTGAAACCAATCTCTGTTGAAGCTCCTTTCTAGCAATGGGGATTAGACTTTATCGGAGAAATAAATCCCCCCTCTTTGGGCCAACACAGTTGGATTCTTACTGCTACTGACTATTTCACAAAATGGATCGAAGTTGTACCAAGCAGGAAAGCTAATGATTATGTCATTATTAAATTTCTTGAAAATAATATCTTGTCTCATTTTGGATGTCCTAGAAATATTATAACTGACAATGCAGTTGTTTTTCGATCTAAGAAGCTCATAGACTTCTGCAACTAGTATCGTATTGGTTTGGGTCATTCCACAGGTTATTACCCTCAGGGAAATGGGCTGGCGGAGTCATCCAATAATACCCTGGTGAACATTATTAAGAAGACTTTGCAAGAAAACAAAAATTCATGGCATAACAAGCTGGTTTTCTCACTATGGGCTGACAGATTGACCACCAAGAGGTCAATTGGTATGTCACCATATCAGCTGGTCTATTGCACTGAAGCAGTTTTTCCCACTTCCTTAGGAGTTCCTGTCATGAAATTGCTGCAAAAGATGCAAGCCAAGCCGAACAACTCCCAAAGAAGGATAAACCAGATGATCCACTTGCAGCAATCCAAATAAGAAGTATACAAAAAAACTCAGGTTGTCCAAGAAAGAATTAAGAAGATCTTTGACAAAAGAACTAAAGAAGATGACTTTGAGCTAGGTGACTTGGTATTGAGATGGGATGCCTGAAATGAGGATAAATGGAAGCATGGAAAATTCGACAGTCTATGGAAGGGACCTTACATGATTCACGCATTCAGAGGAAATAATGCCTTCTTACTCAACAACAGTGATGGGACAAATCTGCCAGGAGGACCTGTAAATGGCAGAATGCTGAAGCACTATTCGCCTCCTCAGTAGGGACCTACAATCACACTTTTCCATTGTACAAACCATTTTCATTTTTCTTACAACTTTTTGAGTGAAATAACTTTGATCAGATGGTTGAAGCCTGCAGAGAAGGCCCTAATCCACTGAACATTGTCTTCAAATTTTCAAGAATAAAACCAATCAAGCAACAAAGGCAACTATGGAGAATTTTTTTTGAGAACATCAGGAATCAATATTCTTCGCACTTCACAAGGAGAGTGCCATCCCCAGGTGGAGTCGTTGTTATAACCCTATAATTTATAGGAACAACTGGTGACTGAAATGTTATCTCTTCAAGTGTTTTTGTTTGTCAAATGATTTTCCATTCTGCAAATAATTTGAGAAAAAGAGAAAGAAAAGAAAAGAAAAGAAAAAGAAAAAGAAAAAGAAAAAAAAATAAAAATAAAAGAGGGCATAAAAGAAATTCAATAGAGTCCCATGCAATAACAATGATTTGGTCCATATCGTTCAAGCATGGCCAAGTTCTTTTAAATTTATGTTGATAGGAGTAGTGAATAAGCTTGGCTAAACTATTTAATCTTATCCAAGTGATCTAGGTTAGTTAGTGAATAAATTTGACCAAACTACCTAATCTTGGTCAGATAACCCCAGGATAGAGTAATTTCTTAGTCCAATAGTTTAATCTGGGCTAATTGTCATAGGTAACTAGGTTAGAGCATAGGGTAGTTTGCTTTATCTTAATGAAACAAGCATGATGATCAATGTTGAACCATATCTTTGAGGTTTAAAAGGTTTGATGTCTAAACCCTTGGTGATAAAAACATGGAAAAGCTTGGGAAAACCCACAATATGCACTTATCCTAAGTTTTTCAGAGCACATATGCCTTCGTGCTCACAGTTAAGCACAGTGCATAGATGAACAACCGGAGAGAGGGTGCCCAAATCTACGGTTGACAAGTCTTTTTGGATCCCCCCGACGTTTCTACCTTTAATAGTGGGGGTGGGTCTGGAATCAGAGATAACAAAGGTGCATATATGAACAGCTCAAATGTTCGTGCTCAAATCCATGGCTCAGATTGGATTCTGAACCCCCCCAACTATTCTGCCTTTAATGGTGGTGGGGGCGGGGGGGGTCCGAAATGTGGTTAAATAACATGCACAGATCTATGGCCTAGGAGCGAGCACGTAAATCAACGGCTCATGGTGTTTTTTGGACCCCCCCGACTGATCTGTCTTTAACGGAGGGGGCGGGGTCCGTAATGGAATGTTTCCCTTTTCATCTACGTGGCAGGAATCTATTGGGTCAAACTCCCATCGCCTCCCAAGGTCTGACATACCTTTTCACCCCATGACATCATTATCCACATTTTTCCCCTAGAGGTCACATCTCATTACTCTGTCAGTCCATTCCCCTTGTTCTCCCTTTACAAGTCCTCTCACCATGGTTACTCCCTAATCAACTCCTGCCATGTTGCCCAGCCGTATTCTTCAGTCGTTGTCACCTACCATCTCTTGCTCTAAATGACCTGTTGGCCATTTATTATTGGCTAACCTATCTGTTAACTTGTTGACCTGTCTCCCACACCCAATGGGTATCTGTTTTCTCAAAAACTACCTTCACCCTTCTTTCCCTCATCATTCACCCTGTCACCGCACTAGAGAATTTTTTCCCCGTTTTCCTCTCCGTTACAGTCAGTCACCCAATGCCACCATCATCCCCGCTAACCTTTTTGTTTTACTTGCAGGTATTGTTACAGTGATGGTGCCAAAATCAAAGAAAGCAGAGGCCGAGGAGAATCCTTTCCTCCCGCCTCCTGTCGACCTCGACAGGATCCATCTGGCCGACAAAGACAATTTAATCGCAGACACCAGATGCAAGTTTGACTTCACATATTTACAGTTAGGGCTAAAGGACATTTTCTTGGACCAAAGTGATTAAATCGGCCTCTAGGAGCCAAACCTACCCCTGTATCTTTTCCCCTAGGTTCACCATTTCCCCGAATTCACCCTCAAATGCCAGGCTCACTAACTCCCCGACCAGAGAGCCATAGTTTCTTCATCTGGAGAAACTTTGTTCTTCATTACACCTAAAACCATCGATCAGATGATGCAGATACCCAAAGCCAAATCCACCTCACCTTTAAACCTTGAAATCATCACATAACTATTTTCGATTTTCGAGCTTTTTCGAGCTTTTTCTCCCACAGGCCGCTCAGCTCCCACTACAAATCCCTCATATCCTTCATCCATGTTTTCTGTTAAGGGAAACTAGGTCATCTCGTTGCTCTGTGCCCTGCTTGGGTATTTTTCATATCAATGGGTGGATGAACCCATATTGGGTTTTCTGTCCATTTTCTCCACAGATGAGAAACCCACCACTCAGTTCGACTATAATGCTTTCCTAGCAGACAAAACTCATGAGAAATTCTCAAATTTCACCTCAGAAGGCATGTTCTGGTATTCCTCAATACTGGCTTACATGTTTATATTCTTTCAAGCAGACAAATTCTCCTTTTTTATTCAGAAGATGGACAAGGATGGGAGGCCACAGGCGGTGATAACTTGGACTTCGTTGCTCAGACACAACTCTATAGAATTCAACTTCAAACAATTTATCGAGAAATTCTACCATCCCGTGGTGAGCATGCTCAGTGGAAGACCTGAGCCGAGAATAAATGAGGAAATTTAGAGGACCTTACACTTTTCATACTTGGAAAAAATAGGAGACTGGTACATGTACCAAGACCACATAGAGATCAGAGTGTATGGGTGCGAATTGGCTCCATACAAGTTACCCAAGTATCTTCATGTGAGTATATTTTCCCTGGAGTACATAAGGCATATGATCAACTCAAACGACATACATTTTGTGTCTCTGAAGAAGAAGAAGTAGCTCAGAATCAAAGGGTAGATTGGGTCTTTCATCTACAATAGTCGAGGTGTCTGGGAGGAAGCAGACAGTTTGCTAAAAGAAATGAAGTTTTTTGTTAGCTTCATATGGCATTTTGACCCCTGGAGGATAATTTCAGAGATGAGAGTTAAGAATAAAAATATCCTATATGTTCATACATCCAGGCCTGAGATAGAGAAGTTCACCAACTAGACAGAATGGGAGCCAAATGCTCTGGTTGAGACATAGCAGTAGGAGCTTTCGGTCACTATCTACCAGATGACTACACCATAGGTTCCCAAGGAGAAAAGGCCCAGGAAGGACACTTCACCTTCTGTCACTAAAGTATCATCTAAAGAGTTCCAATTACACACCAAGAGGCCAAAAATCAGTCAGGCACCTAACCCAGCTGGTGAAAAGGGAATTCAATCCACTACAACTATGGAGGTTGATCGGTCACTCTTTAGTACAAGACGCAAACAAATAATTACTACAATGTTGCCCAAGAATCCTACATATACTCCACAAGTCAACCAACCGAGAAAAGCAAGACCAAATTTGAGTATTTTTGAGAAGTATGATCTAATCAAAAAGAAAAATCAGACGCTGACCAGCAGCACGTATGCTCAGTTCTGGAAGCAAACATCAACTGCACAACATAGAATGTTGTCTGCAATCGACACTGATAAGGGTAGAATGCACATGGAATTTCTACAAGCATAGGTGCCAGACCCAAAAGTAATCACCGATTACAAAAGGGAAACATTTGAATTTTAGACTAAAGATGTGCATCTGGTTGATCAACAGGATCTGCACAGACAAACTGGAGAAATGGTTTTCTCCACATTGGCACATGCTTCTACTGCTGCCTACAAATTACAAGTATCTCTGAGCAATGTCTAGACGCAATTGAAGTTAGAAAGAATATCATCATTTGCCAAGGATAACAGGATTAAGATATTGGAAGAACTAGTCCTCAAGATCGAATATGATCCCTCGAATTTGAAAGCAGTCGAGGAGATGCTCAAAAAGAAAAATGTTGATATTGCATCTCTGAGGAAACAGTTGAAACTACCACCAATAGAAGTTTCAAATGCAAAGAAAATAGAGGAGATAGAAGGGGAAAAGGATGATATGCTCAAGCTGATCATGGAGTAGAATGCACAGTTGAAGGAAATGGAAGTAGAATTGGAAAAACTAGTGAAAGAGAAGGAGCATTCAAAGCCCATGGAAGTCATTCCACTGAGCACAGTTCCACTCACAGGAGTAAGCACAATGTCTGTAGCAGAAATTCCCTCGGAAACTCCATTGACAGCTCTGGAGAAAACAGTTGAACTGGATAAATCCACGGAAGAGATGAATTTGCAAGAGACAGAGATTAGAAGACTTAGAAAGGAGATTGAGAACCTTCAGGAACTCAAATCTCCCTTCCAAACTAGATACTCCAAGGAGAACCAAACTTCAGACAAGCTTCAACAGGAATTGCAATAGCTTCAAAAGCAAACAGTGGCAGGCAAAACACTTGTTGAGGTCAAAGAAAGTGTCTGGATGGATATCACCAAGTCCATGAATGAAATATGGCCGATGATACAAATCGTGTTCAAGAAAAACGAGCTGGTGCAAAGAAGTCAGCAGGCTATCGAGAAGATAAGAGAATAACTGGAAGAGATGCCCATAGAAGCTGCTGAAATCATCAAATTTCTGAATTCCAAAACTAGAGAGGAGCTAGAGGAGTTGAAGATTGAAGATAGGACAGAGACCATCCTTGAGGTCAAGAGGATCCTGACCAAGAGTGGACTTATGCTACATATGGAGAAAAAGGTCTAGACCATGGATGCAGGAGTGCAAATATTTTTCAGCAAGATCGAAGCTCTGCAGAAGAAAGGCCTTCCTGGTATGAGAGTTATAAATGACAAGTTAATGACACTTGTCGATTACAAAAAGAAACTATCCACTGTGGCTAAGGATAGCTCAAAATTCTCAAGAATACAGGTCAGTATCATAGGAAAGGCATTTTTAGATGCTTTACAGTTAGACATCAGTATACAACATGAGATCTGGTACATCTTCATCATCAATCCAACTTTTGCCAAGTACACAGAGATGGATGAAGTATACCAAAGATTGCTCAAAGTTAGCATTCCCAGTCACCTTCGATGGGAAGAGCTTTGCAATCTAATCGAGTAGTCGATGAGGTGTCCAAGCCTAGTTAGCTATCTAGTTAGACGAGGTCATGCAGAGGCCTCACCAACGGTTCACCCCAGAAATCAACATGAATTTTCAACACATCATCAAGCAGTTTCCTAAAATTTTGTATCTTGTTAAGATAGTTAGCTAAATTTAGGTTTGCCACATCCCGATCTTTAATGAGAGGGTCGTATGTAATTTTGATTATAAATACTTCAAACTTTGAAGTACTGAGGGATGATCTTTAGGCCTTGCAAGCTACAAGACTGTAATTTTTATCAAGAGATCTTCCATTAATATAAAGAGACGTTTCACAGGATTCTCGCGTGTTATTCATTGGTGATGTTTTCTCTTCTATGTTAAATGTCCTTCTTGCTCAGTTGTCATATTGTTTTCTAATCTAATCTTGTAAAAGTAATGCATGTTGCAGGATTTATCTTTGTATACCCTATTTTCCAACTTTGAAAGGCTTTAATTTTTATCTTCTGATATTACAATGAATAAATTCTTAAATGCTTTTTTACTTTAATTGATATTTTAATCTTTTTTTCTATTCATCATTTTACTGCTAAAGAATCCAACGAATGCATTATCTTGCCCTGTGAAAAGAATCTGTGTTCCCTGTTTAGATTTCTATCTTTATAATATAGACCCCATATCCCAATGGATGCGTAAATCCACTTCAGCCAACTTAACAAAAACAATAACAAACTAGTCAATCTTATTTTAATAACTAGCCTAATATCTTAAAGTTAAAATAGAACTAAATTATAGAGAGAGATCCCTCTCTGAAACTGGTAGGGATAGATTCAAGTTTTGAAGTGGTTGGACAAAGTTACCTCTTGTAAATTTCTTCTACCCTAAAAACCTCTGGGAATTTAGAGAGAGTTAACAGTAGGGAGTATACTGGACTAGTGTAATCCAATACTACTCATAGAACTTGATTAATGGTTCAACTCTGAAAGAGGCAACATTGTCTGTAACAATCCTTCTTGGACAACCAAATCTGGACATGATATCTTCTAGGAAGATTATGATTACCTTGTGGGAGGCACTCCTTGAATGGATGGATTCTGTCCATTTGGTAAAATCATCAGTGGCAGTCAAAATCCACCTATGTTGGCCACTTGAGGCTGGGTGGATATCTTCAATGAAGTCAAGACCCGACTGTTGAAAAGGTCCATAAACCATTACACGTTTCAAAGGAAATTATTTGAGTTGTTACTTTCCAACAAACTTTTGGAATTTTACACTAGCCCTAATCTTTGCACAAACATCTGTAAAAAGGATGGGATAGAAATACCTAGCTTTGAGTATTTAATAAGCCGTGGTCCTCCAAAAATGATGTCCCGAACATAAACTGCCATGAAAATCAGTCATATATTTTTGGGCTTCGTGTGGGTCTAGACATATTAACAGGACTCCCAGAGGATCCTTTCAGTACAAAACCTGATCAATGAGACAATATTTGATTGCTTTGAGTTTCAAATCTCTCACCTTGTTTTTGTCCAAACCATCAAGAGGCCTGAACTTCTACAGAAAATATATGATGTCTTTATACCATGTGCATACTGCTAAGTTCAGGCTGACATGAGAGTCTTTATCAAAAATCTCAGTTTACTTATTTTTTGAGTTTACGTTCATGAAATTAACCCCTAAAGCCTTGCAGTTTGATTCAACCAGTAGCTTGGCGAAACCTTGGCCTTTCACCAATTTAGTGGGATTTATTTCCAGGTCGAACTCCATAATTTTGACAATCCATTTGCTTCTCTTCCCATCTATATCAGGTTGGATCAATATCTGTTTTACTAAGGGAGAAGGGACATATGAAATAATCTTTGAATGCAGAAAATAGATTTTGAAAGCCTTGAGGGATTTCACCAAAGCATATGCCTACTTCTCCATGATATCATATATTATTTCTGCATCCCTCAATGCTCTACTAAAAAAGGAAATAGGTTGCTCTAACCCCTCTGTATTTTTCTATAGAAAAACAACGACCAATGTATTTGATGAGGTAAAATAAAATATTGAAAATTCCTTAGAATAGTCAAGGTTGATGAGCACAGGTGCTTTAGTCAAATCCTTTTTGATTTGGTCAAAATAATCTTGAGCTTCAGAATTCCATTTCACCTTGCTTCCTTTTCTAGCATGGTTGTAATGTGCTTAAACAACTCAGCAAAATTAGAAATGAATATTCTCAGAAAATCGATTTTACCCAATAAAGACTGAACCTTTTTCTTAAATCTCAAAAAAGAAAAATGTTGGATGGCCTATACTCTTCTTGGATCAATTCTTACTCCTTATGCTGACACAATATGCCCCAATAATTTTCCCTCCTTCATAGTAAACACATATTTATTAGGATTGAGGGAGAGACCAAACCTTCTGCACTTCAGGAAAACCTTCTTCAAATGATGACAATGCTCTTTTTCAAACTTTGAGAACATTGTAATTCCATCCAGATAGATGACTATGAATTTGTCTTTCTCCCCAATAAAGGCAATGTCCATGGCTCACTGGAAGGTTTCTCCTCCATTCATCAATCCAAAGGGAATTTTATCATACTTGAGTGTGCCCCAAGGAGTAGTGAAGGTTGTCTTCTCTCTGTCTTCAGGTAGGACAAAGATATAATTGTAACCAGAGAAGTCATCAATCATAGGCATCCTATATGAACTAGTCACTCTTTGCAAAATGTGCTCCATCTTTGGCAAGGGGTAGTTATCCATTTTGGAGCTCCCGTTCAAATTCCTGAAATCAACACATAACCTGATTTCCCCATTTTTCTTCCTCACAGGCACCAAGTTAGCCACCCATTTTGAATATCTCAAAGAGATGATGATTTGGGCATCCATTAGCTTTTTCACTTCTTTTTCCATAATAGGCAACATCATGGGATTTATCTGTCTGAGTTTCTTCCTAAAAGGCTTGGTCTCTTATTTCAAAGGGATATTATGTTCAATGGTGCATATGTTCTCAAATCTTCATATTTCCAGGAAAACACATCAACAAACTGCTTTAGAAGCTTGACATACTCAACGCTTTTCTCCTTTGACAAACAAATAGACAATTTGACATATTTTTGGTCTTCCTCTATTCCCAAATTGCATTCATTCACATCATCATTTTCAGTCAAACCTTTAAACTTTACAACAACAACATTTCTAACAAACAGTCTCTCCAAAGGGACTACTCCCTTTGCAATATGGTTACTAGGCAACTGAAAAATATCATGGTCAACAATTTTATTAAGAAAAACATCAACATGAGGGATTTGTTCAGAATCCTGATCCTGGTCAATATGAAAATCAGAAAATTCATCCACTATCTCAAGATTTTTTTTTTTATCTCAATATCATTCTCAAAGACATTCCAATGCTTGACATTTTCAAGAATATAGGGTCTATACTTTACTTTCACATTATAACTTGAGTTTGGGGGGAAAAGGGACCTTGAAATTATTTGCTGAAACAACCAAGGAATCTACCACAATGTTCTCCTCTCTTGGAACAAATGAGAAATTAAAATCCAAGAAGAAACTATCCACCAGATCCTAGAATTCATTTCTATAGGCCCTTAACCTAGGGTGCTTATATTGATATTGATTTCTAACTTGATGAATAATCAACTCAGCATATCCAAATACTGGTAGCTCCTCAATCTTAATATCTTTGGCAGCTCTCAAACCCAAAACAAGAGCCTCATATTCGGCCACATTGTTTATTTCTTCAAATTCAAGCTTGTAAGACAGAGATATGGTCTCTTGGGCAGGGGAAATGAAAACTACCCCATCACCAACACTTACCCTAGAATATGTTCCATCAAAAAACATTTTCCAAATCGAGGTATTGGGAGGAGGGTTTTCACAAGAGGTGATGGGATTCTTTCTTATTTTAATAGGTGGTTGAGGAGAATCAGTGAGTTGTAGCATACTAGTTCCTAAATCAGTATCAACTGCAAAAATGGGGTGGTTGGTAGGATTTTATTCATGATTGATAATGTAAGCAAGTTGTTCTTCCCTATAAAGCCTTCTATGTCCCCCCCAAAACACAAGAATGGTGGCATATGAAAGATCCATATTTAAAGTTCCCCCTAGTATTTTGATCCAAGATATAGACAAGAGCATCCCAAACTTAGGGGGAGCATCAACCACCACAATGTCCATGACCACACTTTTCATTGGCAATTGGAACAAGGAAACAACCAGGGCTTTAATAACCACAAGACACTTCACCTTCCTAGAATCAAATGAGTACATGTCATGGTAGTTTTTTTTAACCTCCAACCCAAGCTCATCCATGAAATTCTTAGGCATGAGATTGTGAGATGCCCTTGAATCCATCAATCAATTGTGCAACACTTTATCATAAATGTTCAATGATGTATATAAAGGAGGGGAGGAATCATCCCTATCTTCTACCAAAGGCCCCAGTATGACAGTTGGTTTTTCATCTTGGAAGTTGACTGAGTTTGTGGGATGAGATAAAGGTTCAAAATGCAACATTTTGGAAAAGTACCTTTTGAATTCCTCATTCTTGACTAAATCTGAAAAAGGTACAAGAATTTTAATCTTTTGAATCTCATTCTCAAAGATAAAATAGGAGGGAGGCTTTAGAATCTCCTTCACTTCTGGGATAGGGATATTAACCACTTCCTAGGGGTTTTGTGCCTCTTTTGCTTTGTTGCTAGCTGCCACATCCTTACCAGGATTCACTATTCTAGTAGGTTGATCAGGAATGTGAGGCTCTCCCTATTTTTACTTCGTCCTAAGGTTGTATCTATTTGAATTGCCACTAGTCCTTTTCCCTTTTCTCAACTCATTTAGTTGGCTGCCCATGAGAGCCTCTTCATATGAAGATTGAGTCAAATGAGGAGATGAAGAGGCGTCACTCAGACAATGGATTCCAGGATATGCATCTTCTTCCTCCCCTTCTTCATCAGTAACAAAGTTATTTTGAAGAGCGGCTTGGATTTTTTGATCATCCCTATTGTTGGAACACATATAAATTCTAAGCCTTGAGATTTACTTTATCCTTTTATAATAAATCAGAAGTTGATTTTAAAATGTTAAAATAAATTTTTATTTTAGTCTTAAGGTGCGCACGATGTCCACCATCGGTTGAATTCCCCCGTTGATCGAACAATCCCTTTTTTCCCCTGATTTTTTGGAGCCACCTGATTGTTAAAAAGTCAAACCACTAGAGACTACTTCAAAGTTTCGAGATTCGTAGTTTCGTGCTTCGAGCATTTCACCATGTCACATTTTCAAAGTCCCGATACACGAAAAGTGTTTGATATATCCTAGTCACCATACACATATACCTTCCTAATATTTGACACATCACTACGAGTAATGGCCTGTCGAAATTTTGATAAAGTTAATCTACCAATACATGAAACAATAAATGTCAAAAAGCTAAACCCTAATCAATTAAGTTAACCCCGATCAAAATTTAATTAATAACTTTGCACATTTGGAGTTCGGATGTTCGTCGTTCATCACACTCTAAATTACCGTAGTAAGAACTTCTAAAATAACTTAAATGCTAAGTAGGGTTAATTAAAATTAAAAACTAATTATTGAATGAGTTATCGCTTCACGGTTTCGAGTTTCAAGAATTCTATCTTGAGCTACCATCAAAATCCCGAAGTCTGAAAACTAGAAAACACTTAATGATAAACACGATTAATTAGTGGGTTAAATAATATTATCTCACAATTAATTTTTCGCTAAATCACAATTAGGAAAATTTCGAACCTTATTCATCCAAGTTCGCGATCATGAACCACCAATATTAATGGCATTAATCATGGCTCCACGATAATGATTTAAAATGAGATCAAAAATCACCGCCTAGATCTTTTCATTAAGGTAAATGAATGCATCGTTAGTAAAGGTATTCGTAAATCAATACAGCTAAGGTGAATAAGGATATTGGATTTTGAATTCTATTTGCATTCTCCCAGAATAACAAGTTTTAGCAAGCTAAGAAGTTACGTGTTTCCTTGTAACAGGTAACATAGTTCTGAACTCGCTAATATTATGGCAGTGTGAAAAATGGATAAAGCAACTGGTGTGAGCGTGAACCCAAATTCATATGTTCTCTCGGATACTTCACCGAGAGCTATAGATACCATGAAAACCTGGACGTAGGTGTTTGATATTCTAAAATACAAGATGATAAATTTCCTAGAGGATTCAGGTGACAAAGTAACTGAAACTCATGCGACTAATCTCAAAGATATAGCTCAATCAGAGCTGCAAAAAATAACTGTGCCACCGAGGATTATGCTATATAACGACATGATAGGCTAGGATCTGGAGAACATTGACATCTTGTCCAGGAGCATCTGCAATTTATAGAAGGTCGTTGCTAGGTATTTTTTGACCGGATCATATACAAGTAATGTATAAATTATCCCCCTCTTTTAAATACAGTTACAATGTTGATTTCTTAATGGATTTTGACAAAGACGAGTGCACGCAATATGGGAAAAAATACCCTGATTTAATCAAGGATTGGCGGGGGTACCCTAAGAAATTCAGAGACGAAACCCACAACATATATTCCACAGCATCGTTAGACACCCATATGATCTATGTGGATATGATGCTATGTAGGATATTCGGGAAAAAGGACTCCTCTCATTTCCTGTTCGCATGGGTACCAATTATGCATGAAGTGGCAGAAGGTTTCTCTTTCAACTGGGCCAAGATGTTATCGGACAATATGGCTAAGGAAATTATAGAGTATCAGTCAATGAAGGCCAAAGGGAAACATGCCCCTTTCTAGATGTCAACATACATTATGGATGTCATTTGTTTTATGACGTCTTTCCCTATGATGAGATGGAGATAGACCCCGACCAACGACAAGCCCATCCACTTCTATCACTCCAAGTTGTGGGAGGATAAAGAAAAATATTTATTCTATGAAATATGTCATTACATAGTGGTGTTGATTCATATCTCCCTCTACGGTTTCCCACATCCTAGGATTTCAGACATGATCATAGCCAACCTGGGGAAAATAGCATATTGGTATATTGAGGAACATTTTTCCTACATTAGAGTTTTTGGGTGTTCAGGTCCCCCACAAGATTCACCAAAGGTTTTACCACATTGACTGGTGTGACAAGAGGTAGCATGTCAAACTGTGATAGGGGGCATCATTAAATAATTGAAAGCGACCTAGAAAAAGGTGTGGCCAACCTTCCCGCTCTAGGTTGGTATGTTTTCATTACAAGATTTTGGTCATTCAAAAGTAGAGGCTGCAGCCCTAGAAGATGTTAAGTTGGTTAATATTGAGTTCAAGAAGCATGATCCCTAGAAGATCATGGAAAACCACATGGATCTATACAATCTAAATAAATATGTACAAGAAGCTTTCCCACGGGATGAAATATTTTGGGGAGTCAAGTCATACCAGGAAGTGTTGAGAAGAGTCTGAACTCTGGCCCCAGACCAATTAGCCAGTTTCTACAATTTCAAAAGGCATAGAAGGGATAGTTTTCATAAGGTATTAAAGGGAGAACCTCAGACATATCCATCTACACAGGAAGCTACAAATCAGGGTTTAGAGGCAGGAAGTTCCAGCGGACAGGATACTCAGGAGAATCCAAAGAAAACTGAAGTTTTAACACAGAAGGTAGATACTGCATTATCATATCCACCAGGAAATCAAGCAACAACTCAACTTGAAGATTTGATAAAAAAGGGGCATGATACATCATTGTCCATGCCAAAGAAAGTGGCTACCAAAACAATAGAGAAAAAATCATCCACCAAGATAGGTATCCCCATCATGTCATTAAGACCTTTACAATCAAGTCAAGGGAATCCAAATGTCAAGGTCATATTTATAGAGTACCTTACTCCGATTTCAACCGAGGAAATCCGTCCCTCAGACTTCTTCTTCAGCAAGAAGAGGAGGGCCATAGTTAAAAGAGAAACACATCAAAAATATGGTGCACCATTCAAAAGGAAAAGGATGATGTATGATGTACAGGGCCTACATGATAGATATTTCGCTAGGGAGATGGCAGGCTCATTGGGTTCCTTTGCCATGACCAATTAGTGTTCGGTAGAAAACCTAGTGGAGCAGCTGAAATGGAGAAATATATTGGTAAGACAGTTGAAAAACCATATGATAACCATGGAAAGATATGTGAGAGATCAGATGAATAAGGATTTTGAACAGGTCAGAACCAATGACAGACAACAAATTCAACAACTCAAAACCGACCTTGATGAGATTAATCAGAATTCACAGACCAATAGAGAATTAGCCACTAAACAGGAAGAATTGATCAAACAACTATAGGCCAATATAGACTTGTCTGAAGGTACAATAGTGGAGATGGTGGCTTTCCAAGCTTAGGCACTAGAAGTACATGAAAAGATGGAATCAACCCATCTAGATCGTTTTACGAAGGTCGAAGCTATTCAAAATTGTTATCGGGTGGTAGACCTTTATCTGAATAACATTTACATTAAGGAAAGAGAAGCCACTATAGCTCAAGATAAGTTTCAAGAGGCTATATTAATAGCAGCAAAGGATGATATATCAGAGGTTCCTCGACTATCTCTTTCTAAGAAAACCCGAGGCGACATAATCTTGAAGGCCTGGGAGACAAATCTAGTTGAAAGAAAAAGATTAGCCAGAGAGGTAAATAAAGATTGTGAAGAAGCATTGTATTCACTAGACAACGGGTTACTGGATGTTGAAGGAAATCGTATCTTCGAGGCCCTAGGGCATATTTACATAGCAAATAATCAATATAATTCTGAAATAAGAAAAGAAGAACCCCAGATAACCATCCAACAAATGAAACAAATCGACCTTTTCTAGATAAAAAAATGGATTGTAGACCCCAGTTTGCAACTACATGCCACATCTTTGGGAGCAAGGAAAATACAAGAGAGTTTGCCTCAAATAGAAAAGAAGCTATACACTTTTGAAGCAAATGAAGCAACAAAACCTTTTGGGTCGGTAATATAGTTAGTAAGCAGATGCATCCAGTGTGTCGAACATGGGAAAGATAGCACATATGGAAACAAGTGATACAAACTGTACATACTATTATTTCCTCGGTCTATACATAAGAAATGTCTCTACCTGCAAATGAATAGACCAAGGAAATGCTTATGGAACCTCTCAATTTTTCATATTGTAATATTTATCACTTATAAATTATGATAAGTCCAACCATTAGGTTGAGACCATTTTTTACAAATACATATATTGAAGACTTATTTCAGGCTGCTTCTTTCCAATTGTAATAGAGAAAACTCTCCTTATAGATAATTAATAGAAGTGCAGACAAAGACTCCAAGTTTTGTTAAATCTGGGTTATGTGTTTCTTTGTTTTTCATTCCTCAACATTTCCTTATGTATTCCCTGATAAATGTTTGATTTCAATTTAGTATGACTACTACTGCAATCTTATTTGTATCAGTAATTTATTAGGTAAGCATCTTTTCCTCTGTATTTACTGTGAGTAAATCAAGACCTGCTTGTTGTATAGATTCCTGCATTTTACACTTTATTCAAGGTTAAGTTATCTCTTTTGTTCTACTGCAACAAGGTAAGACTCTTCAGTAATTGATGCCCTACTCTGTTTCACAGTTCTATATTTTTTTGTCACTCCACTCAATATTGCAATTTTGATTCAGACACGAAATACGAACTCTGTGTTGAAAAATTGTTAATTTCTTTTAAGGAATTTTTATCATATATATAAGGTAGAAAAAGAAATTTAAAAATACACTCTCATAAAATTTCCTGATGCCTGACAATATCCTTTGAGCCTTAAGTTTAATATCAGGACCAACATATTTTTGGCACCGTTGTCGGGGACGGAGAAACGAAGTTATTTTTCCCTGGGAAAACGAAAAGGTAACATTCTGTCTTTGATAGTGAACAAACATTGAATACGGTTTTAAGGATATTTTTATATTTCACTTGGCGAATACACTACAGATAAACTGGCATTTGATAAAAAGAATTCCAAGAAGAACCCAGACGATCAACAGACTACACTTGTATCCGATCCCAAAAGGTTATTAAAACCCAAGGGATACCTCAAGTCCATTGCCGCATCTGCAGGTAAGAAGTACCAACCCAAAATAGCTCAAGTCAATACAAAGGTTCCGTTGGAAGAATTAACTCCTGAAGAGAATTTTAAGCAAACACCTTCTGCGTAGGCCTCAACTAGTAAGACTGATGTTATTTATAGGAACCTAAAGGTAATCGCACCTGAAATAAAGATTGAGATTGATCCTTCCAATTATCCAAACAGTTTGAATAAAATAACCTCTTCTATATCTTCTATCGTTACTTTTATTTCTACCCCATCCTCACCCGAAGTAAAGGATTCGGTTCTCCAAAATCCTGAAGAGCATATTTTATACCCCGATTTTTCCTCTATTGGTTCACCTATCTATACATCTTGTAAGTTTGAAGAATCTAGTCCACGTTTTCCTTTCCCTCCCCTCCTAGAATTTGCATTGCATAACGATCATTTTCCATATTTCCCTTTACCACATCCTGAGGAAGTTGAAATGTCACCACTTCGGTCCATATAAGTTTACAAAAACCCTCTTTTTAACTCCCGAAGTTCATCCCCCCGACTTCAAATGGTTTCTTTTGGAGAAGGTGGCGTCAGAGGTGGAGGAGGAGGTGGTGCTGGAGGAGGAGGTGGTCAGGGACCACCTCTGACCCTTAGGATTTTTGCCAAAGTAGCGGCCAGATATGCTCCCTTGGTCCTCCCCCCCGTCCTTCATGATTTAGCAAAAAATTATATTAAGAACTTGCCAAAGTTTATGGGAGAAGGAGACTTAACTGCCACAGAGCATATAACCTATTTTGATCAGTTTGTTGATATCCTTGACATTGAGAATGAGGATGTTTACTCAAGGCTCTTGGTGCAAAAGTTTGAAGGGAAATTAAGAATCTGGTTTCGAGGAATCCCAATTGGATCCCTAAGGTCTTATGATGATTTAGAAAACATTTTTTTAAGACAGTGGGGAGAAAATAAAGACCACTTGTACTATTTGACCAAATTTGGAGCATTGAGAAAGAAGAACTCCGAGTTAGTTCTAGAATTCACTCAAATATTTAACAAACTTTATTTTAAAATTCCAGTAGAAGTTAAACTCTCTCAGCCTACAACGAAGGTAACTTTTGTAGGGGCTTTAGAACCTGACTTCTCCCTACTTCTGAGGGAAATGAGATCTGCTACCCTCACAGGAATGCAGGATGATGCCATATAAATTGAGTCGAACATGATGGAGTTTGGTAAACTAAAATACAAGATTGATATGGGAACCAAGGAATCTAGACGCTTTAGAGAAGATGCAGGGCCCTCCAGATCTGGAAACACCGCGGAAGAAAAAATGGATGATATGGATAAAATAATAAAGGATTTTTCAAATAAAATATCTAGAATGGAACTAGACTGAGATAAACCTGATCCATTTTCTATAAAATATTTTAGGAGGAATCCTAACCCCCAGACCCAGCAGAGACAAGTAAAAAGCGAAGATCAAAAAGTACAGGCTCCATTTAAATCATAAAATTTTATAGGAGATGATATAAATAATTAGGATGGGTTAGAAGAGGATATAAATAATCTTAGTGATGAAGACCGGGAACCTCATCTAACTAGACAGGATTTTGAAAGATCTCTAGACCAAGAACACAGATCTAGTAATGAGGAAAGAATAAATAATTTGGGAGAGTCTTCTTATCAAGGAATCGTCGACTCCATAATGGTCGAGCTTCAATATAAGTATAATTTGAGGCCCAGAGAAACGAGTACTACAAATGGTCCACCAAAAAATATTTTATCAAGAAACAAAGAGAATGAGGCAGTTGTTACTAAACCACTAGTTGAAAAAACACCTACCAAAACCAAAACGGTTGAAACCCAAGCAACACAAACCAAGAAAGCAGAGAATAATGAAGCACAAACTACAACAAGAGAAAGAAAAAAAGCAATTGGAGGTTTTAGTTTAGAAAATGAAATAAATAAAATTAAAATCCCCATGCCTCTGGTTGAGCTCGCTAAGAATCCAATTTACAAAAAATAGATTGCCAAAATGATAACTTTTTCTGACACCGAATCTCATGCAGACATGATAAATATGCAAGATGAAAGACCAACGATTATGTTTGGTCCACACATTGAAAACGTTAAGGATTCTGTAGCTCCCTTTTATATTACCTTAACCGTGCATGATCACTTACTTCATAATTGCATGTTAGATTCTGGGGCTTCTCACAACTTAATGCCTAAAGTTATCATGGAAAATTTGGGCCTTGAAATCACTAGACCATATCAAGACTTATATTCTTTCGATTCCATGAAGGTTAAGTGTTTGGGCATGATCAAGGATCTAGTAGTGAATCTTGCACAAGTTCTCGTAAAGAGTATTCTTATGGATGTAGTTGTTTTTGATGTCCCTTCCATGTATGGAATGCTTTTATCCAGGTCTTGGGGCACAAATCTTGGAGGATCACTTCAAGTAGACATGGAATATACTACGATCCCAATTTTGGGGGGATAATTTACTCGACTATACAGAGAGACTAGACTGACATATACTGTAAGTGACCCTCAGAACCTAAACAATTATCCAGTCTATGTTGCATATCAGGATCTAGGAAATTGTATTTTATCGTTAGATGATGATTTTAAATATTTTATAGAAGAATAAAACAAAAAAATGGAAAAACCAGAGAAAAATGTAAATAATAGAGAGGGAGTATGGAATTTGTTTTTATGGATCTTCATCCTGCGAAGGGGCAGGGGTAGGAGTTTTGTTTGTTGCACCTGGAGATGAATATGTTATTACCTTTTCATACATGTTACAGTGGAAATAATGTATGTGAGTATGAAGCTCTATTCTTAGGATTGGAGGCTGCCACAAAACTAAAAATGGAAAATCTAATAGTTTATTGTGATGCAAAACTTATTGTAAAACAAATAAAGAAACAATATCAAGCAAAACATCCAAGGCTAAGGTCATACATAAATTGTTCCTGGGATCTGAATGAGAATTTCTTCTCGTCATTTAACATTCATCACATTCCTAGAATGGAAAATCAACAGGCAGACTCCTTGGCCAAAGCAGTTGTGACACTTATTCCGCCTACTTTCCTAAAGCTGAAGTATCATATAGAAATGAGACATAGACCTTCAATCTCAAATAAAGTGGAACATTGGTAGGCGTTTGAAGATGACGAACATATTAAACAATTTCTAGAAATGGTTGATGAATTCTCTGAGACCCATATAGACCAAGAAAAACGGAACGATCCTATCTGGATCATGCAGGAAGGAGAATATTATGAAAAATTTCAAGATAAGATTGCAAATAATCGAATGCTGGTACTTAAAAACTTATGATACCTCTGTGATTGAACATACGATCCCTTTGAAGCATGGTATCAAACCTTTTAGACAAAATATGAGATAGATAAACCCTATCCACTTATCTTTAATAGAAAGAGAGGTCAAGAATCTCCTCAATGCAAATATTATTGTTCTTCTTAGATATTCTGAATGGGTAGAAAATCTGGTACCCGTCAAGAAGAAAAGTGGAGAAATTAGGCTTTGTGTGGATTTTAGAAATTTAAATCGGTCATCCCTGAAGTATAGCTACCCACTGCCAAAAATGGATCATGTCTTGGAAAAATTAGTTGGAGCCAACAGAATGTCGATGATCAATGGCTTCTCAAGTTATAATCAAATTGTCATCCACGAAGATGATAACGAAAAAACTGCATTCACTACTCTGTGGGGAACTTTAATGTATGATAAAATGTCGTTTGGTTTGATGAACGGAGGGGCCACCTTCCAAAGAGAAATGTATATAGCTTTCATCGATGTGAGGGAATTTTTTTTTTTTATTTACTTAGATGATCTAATAGTCTTCTCAAATTATGATGCAGAACATCTGGTTCATCTCAAACAAACCTTTGAGAAATGTAAAAAATTTGGTTTGTCTCTTAACCCTAAAAAATCTCAATTTTATATGAAAGAAGGAAAACTTCTAGGTCATATAGTTTCGAAAGATGGAATTAAGCTCGATCCCAAGTGAATCGAGGCTATTGATACAGTAAAAATTTCTAGAAATAAAAAAGAAATTTAGTCTTTTTTAGGTAAAATATTTTTTTTGAGAAGGTTTATCCCTAACTTTGTTGAAATTGTCAAATTAATTACAGATATGATGAAGAAAGACAGTGAGATCAAATGGACTACTGAAGCTAAAGAGTCATTTGAGCGAGTTAAGAAAGTTATAAGCGAATATCCAATATTGGCTAGTCCTGACTATACTAAGGAATTCCTGATCTTTACTTTCGCATTAGAACATACTATCGTAGCAGTACTTATCCTAAAGAATGAAGAAGGTTTGAAGCAACCGATCTCCTTTTTCAGTAAAATTCTTAGAGATGTTGAGTTAAGATATGATATACTGGAAAAACAAGCTTACACGATGGTGAAAGCTCTCAAATCTTTTAGAACATATGTACTGCACTCCAGAATAATCGGCTATGTCCTAGCAAGATCTGTCGAAGATATATTGGTACAGTTGGACAATGATGGTAGGATAGGTCATTGGTTAGACAAAATTTAGGAGTTCGATCTAGAGGTCAAACCATCCAAACTGGTTACAGGTTAGGGTCTGGAAAAGTTATTAGCAGATTTGAATTTTAGAGCACTTAGGATAAATCATCTGGAATCACATGGACCTATTCTAGACATATGAGAGCTTGATGATCAAAACCCCGTAGTTCATATTGAGGATAAAGTTTCTTCCTTTGAATGGTATCGCGATATCATTTCATATCTCCTCACCCTTCAGTATCTGAGTGATATGAATCCATCAAAATAAAGAATGTTAAAATTACATGCAGTTAAATACCGTATTATTGAAGGACAATTGTACCAGAAAGATCCCCTAGGTTTCTTGCTACGTTGTCTTACAGAACCTGAAACAGAGGATGTCATAAATGAATTTCACAAAGGAGTGTGTGGAGGAAATCGCGCCTAGAGGGCCACGACCTACAATATTCTAAGAGCTGGATATTATTGGCCAAATTTATTTACTGATGTGAATTCTAAAGTCAGAGCCTGCAACCCTTTCCAACTGTTCTTTGGCCAGAAAAACTCCCTGCACTACCTTTGGTCCCAGTCAAGACAGAGACTCCTTTTCAACAATGGGGCCTGGACTTCATCAAATAAATCCACCCATAGTCTAGTGCCCAACATAAATGGATTTTGACTACTACTGATTATTTCACGAAATGGGTGGAATCCATTCCAAATCAGAATGCCATAGATTCTATAGTTATACACTTTTTGGAGGAAAATATCTTATCCATATTTGGATACCCTCTGAATATAGTTACAGATAATGCTTAAGCATTCAAATCTATGGAAATGATAAGTTTTTGTCAAAAATACAACATCATGTTGGGGCATTCTACAACCTATTATCCTCGGGGAAAAGGGTTGGTCAAATCATCCAACACAATTTTGATGAATATAATCAAGAAAGTATTAACGGAGAATAAGAAGGCTTGACACATCCACTTAAAGTATGCCTTATGGGAAAACTGGATCAACACTAAGAAATCAATAGGTAAGTCTCCTTTACAAATGGTTTATGGCACCGATGTTGTTCTCCCTATTATTCTATCTCTTCCATTAATGAAGATGTGGCAATATGAAAACAAAGAGCCGAATGATTTTACGAGAAGGATAAACCAAACAATTGAAGTCCAACAAAATAGGGATGAAGTTGATGAAAGACTTTAAAAATATCAAGATAATATGAAATATATTTTCGACAAAAAGGAGAAGGACATGGAATTTCTTCCGGGTGATTTAGTTTTGAAATCGGAGGCTAGGAAAGAAGATGCGGGAAAACATGGTAATTTGTATCACCTAGGGTTTGGGTCGTTAATGATTGCATATACAGAAGGGAAGAATTCATTCCTACTCGAAAATCTCAACTGGAAAACTTTTGACACCCCTATTAACGGGTGCTATCTAAAACATTTCATGCAATAAACATGTTTCACAATACCATTGTATATATCAAATATCTATCATCAGACGAGAAGTAAGGAGGTATATGTATTCAACACTCAGTCACAAATTATTTGTTTTCTCTCAAAATAGGTGACGAATTAATAGTTGGTTTGATTGAAAATATAAATGAAATCCAAGGTATGAACTTCTATGCTATTTTTCAAGCTAAAAGGCTTAAAGAAATCTCATCGAATCTTAACAAAGTTCTACTCATGTAAAAAATGGTCACCTGATCAAAGATAAAAAAAGGTATAAATTTTAATCCTCCAAATAAATAGAAAACAAGATAAGAAAAAATGAAGAGAATCCGGTAATCAAAAAACATACTGTGTGGAAATGAGATTCTTTTGTTCCAAAACCCTCTTAGTTCTCATTATGTTTCATTTGGCCTATCTCCGAGATTTTACCCTATCCTGATTTTTTGCTACTTGGCCTTAAACCTTTATAGAAAGAAAGAATTTCACCTTGACTCAAGAAGCTTAAAAAAATAGATCTTCAAAACGGGATTAGGAAAAAATCTTTATGTTTCTATGAATTTTAATTGAAAGAAAGTATGTCTAAGCTAATTCTGACTACTTTATCCCTTCTAACATATTTAAACTGATTATGTTTCGCTCAAGGAAAATCCCTGGAAAATAAAAATTCCCCATAAAAACTTCCTTATAGGCGACGATGTTTTGAAGGTTGGGAGAGGATTAGTCCGGAGTAAATCAATGTGGGTTGATAGACCTTCGTTGTTAAACTATAAGAAGATATTATTCCTTGAATGATGCATACAAATTGATTTCCCCCACTTCTAAAATATTAAAATATAAGACATATGGTGAAAGGAAATTCATAATCTAATTTCCCCCATTGTATCCAAAGAGATGATGAAAGGAAATTCATTTAAATCATTTCCCTCATCTCAAAAAAGTGCAAATTGAAGTGGTGAAAGGAAATTCAATAGGAAATGTAGATAACTTCACCGGGGTACTGAACAAGCTCACTGGTAGTGAAGCAATGTCTATGATATCTGTAAGGTTGTTATACATGGATATAATGTACTATGGTAGCTAGTTCTCTTTTCGACAGGATTATATTCTAAACCAACAAGGGACCCCCTAACTGAATTCTTAAATTTACTTTGAATTGATGCGAACAAAATCGACTAGAGTCTGATAGTTTTGTTAAAGTTGTTTTGATTATTAAACAAATCCGAAATTAGTTTCAGGAAAAGAGAAACTATTAATAGCCTAAACTCAAGATCGATGAATGATTGAGTTTTTAAAAGTTTTATGAGACATGGTTGAAGTCTAATGTCCTTCTGTATGATTTTTTCAAAAGGTGTTTCCAAGAAACCCAATGATGAATCCATTTACCCAATCAAGGCACTTGGTCTACTGTTCTTCCATGCCTCACAGAGAGACACGGTCCCCAGATGGAGCCTATGTTGGAACACATATAAATTCTAAGCCTTGAGCTTTACTTTATCCTTTTTATAATAACTCAGAAGTTGGTTTTCAAATGTTAAAATCACTTTCGCTTTCAGTCTTAAGGCATGCACGATGCCCACCGTCAGTTGAATTCCCCTGTTGATCAAACTATCCCTTTTTCCCCATGAGTTTTTGGAGCCGCCCGATTGTTAAAAATTCAAACCACTAGAGACTGCTTCAAAGTTTCGGGCTTCAGAGTTTCTTTCTTCGGGAGTTTTTCCATGTCACATTTTCAAAGTCCCAATACACAAAAAGTGTTCAACAGATCCTAGTCACCATACACATATACCTTCCTAAGATTTGAAACATCACTACGGGTAATGGCCTATCGAAATTTTGATAAAGTTAATCTGCCAATACATGAAACAATAAATTCCAAAAAGCTAAACCCCAATCAATTAAGTTAAACCCGATCAAAAGTTAATTAATAGCTTCGCACATTCAAAGTTCAGATGTTCTCCATTTATCACACTCTAAATTCATGAAGTATGAACTTTTGAAATAACTTAAACACTAAGCAGGGTTAATTAAAATTAAAAACTAATTATTCAATGAGTTATTGCTTCACGATTTTGGGTTTCAATAATTCTATCTCGAGCTACCATCAAAATCTCAAAGTCCGAAAAACCAAAAACACTTAAGGATAAACATGATTAATTAATGGGCTAAATAAGATTATCTCACAATTAATTTTTCTCAGAATCACAATTCTAAAAATTTTGAACCTTATTCATCCAAGTTCTCGATCACAAACCACCAATATTAATGGCATTAATCACGACTCCACGACAATGATTTCAAATAAGATCATAGATCATCGCCTATATCTTTTCATTAAGGTAAATGAATGCATCATCATTAAAGGTATTCATAAATCAATACACTTAAGGTGAATAAGGATATTGGATTTTGAATTCTATTTGCATTCTCGTAGAATAACAAGTTTTAGCAAGCTAAGAAGTTACTCATTTCCTTGTAATAGGTAACACAGTTCTGAAATCCCTAATGTCATGGAGCCATGAAAAATGGCTAAAGAAGCTAATGAGAGTGTGAACATGAATGCATATGTTCTCTCAAATACTTCACCAAGAGCTATATATACTGTGAAAACCTGGATGCAAGTGTTTGATATTCTACAATACGAGCTAATAAATTTCCTAGAGGATTCAGGTGACGAAGTAACTAAAACTCATGCGACTAAGCTCAGAGATATAGCTCAGTCAGAGTTGCACAAAATAGCCACGTGACCGAGGCTTATACCTTATAATGACATGATAGGCTAGGCTCTAGAGAACATTGACATCTTGACCAGGAGCATCTGCAATTCACAGAAGGTTGTTGTCAGGTATTTTCAACCGGAGCATATACAAGTAATGTATAAATTATCCCCCTCTTTTAAATATAGTTGCAACACCAATTTATTAATGGAGTTTGACCAAGAAGAGTGCACACAATATGGGAAAAACTACCCTTTATTTAATCAAGGACTGGTGGGGGCACCCTGAGAAATTCAGAGACGACACCCATGACATATATGCCACAACATCATTAGACGCCCATATGATCAGTGTGGCTATGATTCTAAGGATATTCGGGAAAAATGAATCCTCTCATTTCCTATTGGCATGGGTACCAATTATGCATGAAGTGGCAAAAGGATTCTCTTTCAATTGGGCCAATATGTTATCGGACAATATGGCCAAGTAAATCATAGAGTATCAGTTGATAAAGGCCAAAGGGAAAGATGCCCCTTTCTACATGTCAACATACATTATGGCTGCCATTTGTCTTATGATGCCTTTCCCTTTGATGAGATGGAGCTGGACCCTGACCAATGCTGAGCCCATCCACTTCTATCGCTCCAAGCTATGGGAGGATAAATAAAAATATTTCTTCTATGAAATATGTCATTATGTAGTGGTTATGATTCATATCGCCCTCTACGGTTGTCCCCCTCCCAGGATTTCAAACAATATCATGTCCAAACTAGGGAAAATAACAAACTGGTATATTGAGAAACATTTTTACTACATCAGAGTTTTTGGGTGTTCAGTTCCCCCACGCGCTTTAAGAAATCTTTTACCAGATCGGCTAGTGTGTTGAGAGGTATCATATCAAACTTTGACAAGGGGAATCAGTAAAGAATTGAAAGTAGCCCAGAAAAATGTGTGGCCAACCTTCCCCCTCCAGGTTGGTATGTTTTCATTACAAGATTTTGGTCATTCAAAAGTAGAGGCTGCAGCCCTAGAAGACGTCAAGTTGGTTAATATTGAGTTCAAGAAGCATGATCCCCAGAAGATCATGGAAAATCACCTATACAATCTAAATAAATATGTACATGAAGCTTCCCCATAGGATGAAATATTCTGGGGAGTCAGGTCGTACCAGGAAGTGTTGAGTAGAGTCCGAACTCTGGCCCCAGACCAATTAGCCAGTTTCTACAATTTCCAAAGGCATACAATGAATAGTTTGCCTAAGGCCTTACAGGGAGAACCTCGGACATATCCATCTACACAGGAAGCTACAACTCAGGGTTTGGAGGAAGGAAGTTCCAAAGGACATGATACTCAAGAGGATCTGAGGAAAACTGATTTTTTAACACAGAACATAGATACAACATTATCAAATCCACCAGGAAATCAAGCAACAACTCAACTTGAAGCTTTGATAAAAAGGGACATGATACATCAATGTGCATGCCAAATAAGGTTGCTACCAACACAAAAGAACAACAACCTTCCACTGAGATAGGTATCCCCATTATGTCATTATCACCTTTATAATCAATTCAAGGGATTCGAAATGTCGAAGTCATATTTATAGAGGACCTTACTCCAATTTTAGCTGAGGAAATGCCTCCCTCAAACTTCTTCTTCAGAAAGAAGAGGAAGGCCATAGTTAAAAGAGAAACACATCAAAAATATTGTGCAACAATCAAAATGAATAGGATGTTGTATGATGGACAGGGCCTAGATGATACAGATTTCACTAGGGAGATGGGAGGCTCATTGGGAGCCTTCACCACAACCAATCGGTGTTCGATAGAAAACCTAGCGGAGCAGCTAAAATAGAGAAATTTGTTGGTAATAAATTTGCAAGACCAAATGATAACTGTGGAAAGACATGTGAGAAATCAGATGAATAAGAATTTTGAACAGGTCAAAACCGATGACAGACATCAAAATCAACAACTCAAAACCGACCTTGATGAGCTATATCAAAATTCACAGACCAATAAAGAATTAGCCACTCAACAGGAAGAATTGATCAAACAAATACAGGACAAGATAGACTTGGCTAAAGGTACAACAATGGAGATGGTGACTTTCCAATATTAGGCACTAGAAGTACATGAAAATATGGAATCAACCCAGCTAGATCTTTTTACGAAGGTGGAAGCTATTCAATTTTTTTATCGGGTGGTAGACCTTTCTCTAAATAACATTTACATTAAGTAAATAGAAGCCACTGCAACTCAGGATAAGTTTCAGGAGGATATATTAATAGAAACAAAGGATGATATAGCATAGGTTCCTCGATTGTCTCTTTTTGAGAAAACCCAGGGTGACATAATCTTGAAGGCCCAGTAGACAAATCTGATTGAAAGAAAAATATTAGCCAGAGAGGTAAATATATTTTGTGAAGAAGCATTTCCTTCACTAGACAAAGGGTTACTGGATGTTGAAGGAAACATTATCTTCGAGGCCCTAGGGAATATTGAAATAGAAAAGAATCAAAATAATTCTAAAACAAGCAAAGAAGAAGCTTGGAAAACCATCCAGCAAATGAAACAAATCGACCTTGTCTAGATAAACAAATGGATAGTAGATCCCAGTTTGCAGCTATAGGACACATATTTTAGAGAAAGGAAAATACAGGAGAGGTTGCCTCAAATAGAAAATAAGCTATACACTTTTGAAGCAAATGAAGCAACAAAACCTTCTGAGTTGGTAGTACAGTTAGTAAGAAGATGCATCTAGTGTGTCGAACATGGGAAAGCTAGCACATCTGGAAACAAGTGAGACAACATGTACATACTATTCACATGGGTCATGATTAAATGCCATTTGTTTCCAAGATGGAGGATATGGAGAATAAACGTCTCTACCTACAGATGAATAGACCGAGGAAATGCTTATGAAACCTTTCAATTTTGCATATTGTAATATTTATCACTTATAAATTATGAGAAGTCCAACTATTAGGTTGAGACCATTTTGTATAAATACATAGATTGAAGACTTATTTTAGGCTGGTTCTTTCCGATTGTAACATATAAAACTCTCCTTATAGAGAATTAATAAAAGTGCAAATGGAGATTCCAAGTTTTGTTAAATTTGGGTTATGTGTTTCTTTGTTTTCCATTCCTCAGCATTTATTTATGTATTCCATGATAAAAAAATTATTTCAATTTAGTATGACTACTACTGCAATCTTATTTGTATTAGTAATTGATTAGGTAAGCAACTTTTCCTCTGTATTTACTGTGAGTAAATCAAGACCTACTTACTTTATAGATTCCTACATTTTACACTTTATTCAAGGTTATGTTATCTCTTTTCTTCTACTGCAACAAGGTAGGACTCTTCAGTAATTAATGCCCTACTCCATTTCATAGTTCTATATTTTTATCTCGCTCCACTCAATATTACAATTTTGACTAAGACACGAAATACAGCCTTTGTGCTGACAAATTGTTAATTTCATTTAAGGAATTTTTCTCATATATCTAAGGTAGAAAAAGAACTTTAAAAATACACTCTCATAAACTTTCTTGATCCCTGACATTATCCTTTGAGCCTTAAGTTTAATCTCAGGACCAACACCTATCTCTATTCCTTTGATCTCTCTAGACGATCTGAGGGGCATTATTTTGTCTTCTGAAGTTACCCCTATTATCAACCTTCTAGGGGTTCCTATAGCTCTACCTTCCTTCAAATTTCAATTTCTCCATTTCTGTAGAAAGTGGTTTTACTAGCTTTGTTAACTCATCCACTTGAGGGTAGGAAGAAGAGGAAAAAGAGGTTGAATCTTCATACCTACCCTTTCTTTTGTCTCTATGAGGCTTACTCCTAAGTTTTTCAACTGCCAATATATTGGACTCTAATTCAAGGGATGGATCTTGCATATGAGCCAAGGAGGTAGCTCTTATTTCTCTCAACATGAGGCAAAACTCAGGGTCAAAAGAACTGTCATAAGTAATCTTGTTAAAGGTTTATGTAGGATTAATTTAAGTGGGAATATTATTGTACATCTTATTGAATCTCTTTGAGAGGTTAGATACAGATTCCCCCTCTTATCTCTTAAGTGCCCCAAATTTTGTAATATAATAAAGGAAATCTATTTTATCCCCCCAATGTCTTAATAATGAATCATCCAGAGCCTCAATCTCATCAATAGATCCAAGAGTTAAGCCCCTGAACCATTTCCTAGCCTCACCATCAAGGCTCTGTACAAAAACTCTCATCCAAACATCTTCATCTCTAATATTAATATTATCTGCATAACTGTAAAAAGATGAAAGGTGTTCTTATGCAGTTATAACTTCTTCTCCTATAAACCTAGTCATGCACTTGAGATAATATCCAACTGGGAGGGAATTTACAGGCTGAGGTAAAACCAGAGGAGCATACCTAGCAACCACTATGGCATCCATTCTATTTCTAGTAGGATTAGCACCTACCATTGGGATGTGAATTGTAGGAGAACCAGAGGGAGATGGAGTTTGGTCAGGTGAGATTGGAACTATGTTTCTGGGGGAAAAGGGAAATGGTTGAGTGTTGGATGAGAATAATATGGGGTTCAAAGGAAAATAAGTTTCCCCCTCTTTAGATACAACAACTTTGACATGAGGAGGAGTAGGAAAACCCAAAGTGGGAAAATTTTCTAAGATTCTGGGTCTAAACCACTTTACAATATCAGGGGAAATAGGGGTGTCAAAACTTTCTTCCAAATGAGATATATAAGGGGAGAATTCAATAGGGAAACTTCCAAAGTTTAAACTTTTGGAAACTCTAGCAAATTGTAAAAAAGGTGAATTTGATATAGATACTGGAGATTTAAATGAATAAGTTTGTAAATTACCTTAATCACCTGGTACAATAGCTCAAAGTCCTTCTTGAGAGGTATTTCCTTTTTTGATAATATTTTCTATGTCAACTTTAGGTGTTTCCATAGGAAGATGTGGAGTAGACCTCATGTGTATTCCTTTGGGAGTCACAACTGAACGGTGGAGTCGCCAGGTGCAAGTTGCAATCTTCAAGTTATTGATTTATGATGCACCTTCAGAATCATAATTCGTTTGTCATTCAATCCTAGGTAAATGTCTTCAATTTGTTCCCTGACAATGAAGCCAAGAATTTTAGCACTAAGAGTCACCCTCATATTGCAAGAGGATAAACCCAATACCCATTATAATGTTTGGTGGATGTTGGTTTTATGAGTGGAGGTCAAATGGACAAAACTCAGTACAATAATTATTTTAACACAGAAAATGGACAAACAATGCATAGGGAAGTGAGGTTCTCATTAAATTCAGTCAGTGATTTGATTTTAAGTGTGAGAAGAAGGAGTACTTGGTCAAAGAGGTGAACACGATTTCTATGAGAATCTGAATTTCAAGCCACTTGGTGAAGAAAAAATCAGGCTCAAGAGCACTTGTGAACTCAAGTTTCAGACACTAAAATGTGTCATAACAATATAATAATCAAACCTACATTACCATGCACCTACAACAACTCCAATTTATCCTCCATGCTCAATCCTTTCAGCATAAGGGGAAATAAGATAATAAATAAGCTAACTAAAAATGGTCACAACAATACTGTAATCAAACCTACATTACAATAGAACCACAACCCTCGACTAGATCCTCCATGCTCGAGTTTTTCAGCACAATTTAAACAAAGAGATGAAAGAAGTTGACTTATATTAATGAAAAAGTCTCAAATTTCATACATAACGAGAGAAAAATTCTAACATAAAAAATTACATAGTAGGGATCTCTTCTCAACCATTCGATGACCATAAAAAAATATTGAACTGATCTATTTATACTCATATTAGTCCACAACTACCAGGAGTATGATCTGGCCATTCCATTGAAACCCTTTTGTCTGCTCCTTGTATCATACTGTGTGTGTATCCTCCCGTCAGACACAAGCTCAGCTCAGCATGGGCCTATAGGAAAACTAGTCCATCGTGGTACCTTGGGTTGATAGTTCTGTCTCCAAGGATAGATCGTCCACGCCTTCTATATATGGAGTGAGTCGAGGTTTCAACCACCACTCCTTTTTCATTAACTGATCCCTCATCGAGATCGGGATGAGGCTTAATGGCTAGGGGGATGCCACGTGTTGCTCTCTAATTTGATTCTATATAAGTACATAATTGTGGGGCCATCAAAGGTGGTTTAGATTCACACCACTTTTGAGCCCACAATTCACCACCTTCTTCCACATAGCTCTTTCATTATACCATAGTTTTTATTGTGGGACCGCTCAAAAATTTTAACACCCGAGAAAGTTGCGTCTCCGCAATGAAGCATGGTCGTTGATCTAGTCACAATTTACGATCTGGGTGCACCTGCTAAATTTAGTGCCACCGCTAAGGGTTATCCTCCTTCCAACTTTAGGATTATTCCAACCATTCTTGGATATGGCACTACTTTTGGCTCTTGAACTAGAACACTACCCAGAGGATGATCTCCCTCAACTATTGGGGCAGCCTAACGTCACTATGCTGGCATGTCGCGGATGGAGGGGTGACACGTGTCACTCGAAAATATGCTGAAGACATGTCCAATTTTTTTTGAATTTAGTGTCATGTGTCAGCGCTATATGGACTCCACATGCCTCTATTAGATGAGCGCTACGCATCGGAACTAATGGGTGCCAAGTGTCTTCGACACTTGGATATTGGGGGGGGATGCATACAGATCTTGTATAACTCCTGGAGTAATACGGGCCCAGAGTGACATGGCAGCCTAAATTGAATGTTGAATCTTGGAAATTAACCACGACCATTGATCTGAGGAGGAAACACGACATAGATCTATGCACTTCGAGAGAAATTACTTCGAAGGAAAATAGGAAATGTGAAGAAGAAACTCCCAAAATCCCGAAGTAAATCATGGTCATCTAATCTGGAAGGATGCATGGTGATTGATATGTGACTTCAGACAAAATCACTTCGGAGTAAATCGAGAGTGGGGAAGCCAAAACTCCCAAATCTTGAACTCTCGAAGTAAATCATGACCGTCTAATCTGGAAGGACGTGTGGCGCTTGATCTACAACTTCGAGGCTTCCAGTTGGTCTTTAAACATAGTGCAACTTTGAAATTCTGAAAGGCCGAGAGTCGTTGATATAAAATGCTCCTGGGATCTTCGTCATTGAAAATTGAACCTTCTTTCTTTCTTGCTTCGAGCCTGCAATAGACCTCTTTAAGTGTTTCTCCTTGTTCCCATGGTTGCTTCATGTGTAAACAAGGACTTGGATGACTTGTTATGGTATCAAGAAAAAAAATGACCAATAATTCGAGACAAAATGATGATGAGTGTTCATCCTTCTTAGAGAAAAAAAGAAAATATTTGGGTCGTGACTTGGTTGGGAAAGACACCAAGGGAAAACAGGTCATCAATAAAGGGGGAAAACAACTTTATCAGTCAGAGGGAAAGATCCTAAGACTTGGTGGGGGGGAAGAGAGAGAGAGAGAGAGAGATGAGACGAGGATACATACATAGGTATTAACAACAATCACATATGACCCTTGACCAAGGATGATTTTAAGGATGAAAATTTATATTAGAATGTAGAAACATGGGCTAATATTACTAGTCCTTAATATGCAAAATCTAAAATGTTTGGCGATATTTTTGTAAAATATTCAAATTTATAAGGATTTAATATACTTTCTATAAAATTTTGGCTATTTTTAAGGTAAAATAATTTTATTCTATGGAATTTGGGCAAATCATTTTTAGAAAAAATGGAAATTGGCGAATCTTGTTTTGGGAAAAATGATGGAAAATTAGCCCATTTGCGAAATTTATCCCCTAAAATCATCTATGCCCTTGACAACCCCATGTGATAAAAAAAACCTAGGACTTTGAATAAGACCATTAGGAAGGCTAAGTACCTATATGAGAAAGGAAAGGGAAGAGAGTGTTTGAAGAAATATTGGAAGGATAATAAGAAGGAAAATTATGATCAGAGAAAGAAAGGATTCAAACCTCCTTTCAATAGAAATATCCTAAATAAAAATCAGCCCGACTAGTATGCTAAGGATGAATCCAAGAGAGGATATTCCTTGGGAAAAAGGGGAAGACCATTAATACAATTTTGGGTATGAAAATAAGATCACCTGTACAAGGATTTCCCTCACGGAAAGGATAAAGTGAAGACCATGCACAACATCCAATAGGCTAAAACAATGGAATACATGGGAAGAATTTATGCATCCTTAGATGATCTACAAGAAGAGTACCAATCCAACATGATCAAGGTGGAAGGTAAGATCATTAATCATCCTGTTGCTATTTTAATTGATTTAGGAGAAAATCATTGTTACATTGAACCTAAAATAGTGGATAGATTACGCTTGGAGAAAAGTAAGCTTAAAAAATCAAGTTTGTTTCAGTTAGGCATTAGAACCAAAAGGAGAATCCATGATATGGTCATAGGTTTTTCCATAAGTCTTAATGGTGTGAATACTAATGTTGATCTAAATATTATATCATTGGGATCTTACGATATTCTAGTTGGAATCTATTGGTTGGAAAAACATCACGTTGTCCTAGATTGTCATAACAAGACATTTACATGTCTTGATGAAGAAGGAAAACATAGAACTGTGAAAGGAGTTCCAAGACCCATCTCTATAAGGGAGATTTCATCCTTATAGCTGAAGAGATGTTGCAGAAAAGGATGTCAATTTTATGTATCCCATGTGGAGGAGCCAGAAAAGATAAAGGAGCCAAGACTTGAAGAATTTTTGGTACTACAAGAATTTGAATATGTATTCCAAGAAATATCAGGGTTGTCACCAAAGAGGGAGATAGATTTATCTATTGATTTACTATTAGGAGTTGCCCTGGTATCAAAAACACCTTGCATAATGAGTACACAAGAATTAAAATAATTATAAATGCAGTTGGAATAATTGTTGAAGAAAGGGTACATACATCCAAGTGTTTCACCTTGGGGAGAACGAATACTCTTTGTCAAAAATAAGGATGGAACTTTGAGGCTGTGTATTGACTTTTGACAGCTGAATAAATACACTGTAAATAACAAGTACCCTCTACCCAGAATTGATGACCTATTTGATCAGCTAAGAGGGGAAACAATATTTTCAAAAATAGACTTGAGATCATGGTACCATCAGGTAATAATCAAGGAAGAAGACAACAATAAGAAAACATTTAGAACCAAGTATGGGCATTATGAATTTGTAGTGTTGCCTTCTGGACTGTCCAATGCACTAGCTATATTTATGTGCTTAATGAATGACATATTCAGAAATTACTTGGATAAGTTTTTCATAGTATTCTTGGATGACACAATTGTCTATTCTAAGTTAGAGCAAGAGAATGAACATCACTTAATATTGGTATTGCAAGTGCTGAGGGAACATCAGTTGTATGCCAAGCTTAGTAAGTGTTATTTTTACCAAGAATAGATCCATTACTTGGGACATATTATTTCAGAACAAGGAATAACAGTAGATCCAGAGAAGATTGAATCCATTAGAGGATGGCCATACCCAGGAATGTTTCATAAGTTATATCTTTTATGGGATTAGTTGGTTACTACAAAATATTTATAATAGGGTTCTCTAAGATTTCTCATCCCATCACTTCTTTGCAAAAGAAGGGAATTAAATTTGAATGGACATCCGAGCGTGAAGATAACTTTAATGTGTTGAAAGAATTATTTACTGGTGCACCTATTTTAAAGATTGTTGACTCAAAGGAAAGTTTTGTGGTATATACAAATGCATGGAAGGAAGGACTTGGTGGCATCCTCACTCAAAATAAACATGTCATTGTTTATGAGTCCAAAAATATTAAATAACATGAGAGGAACTATGCCACACATGACTTGGAACTTGCTGCCATTGTTCATGCATTGACTATGTGGAGGAATTATCTCATGGAGAAGATATCTGAATTAAGAATAGACCACAATGGTTTGAAATATCTTTTGAACAATCAAATTTGAATGCTAGGAAAACGAGATGGCTGGAATTTTTAATTGAATATGATTTTGACATTAATAATATCAAAGGAAAACAAAATAAAGTAGTCGATGCACTTAGTAGAAGAGTACATCTCATGCATGCTACAACTATTAGTATGCATCAGTCAGTTTTAAAGAGCACAATTTTAGATGTTGTTTTTACAAATCAACATTATCTACAGGTAAAAGAAATATTACAGCAGGAAAATGTATAATAGAAAATTAAATAATATGAGATGGAGGAAGATGAATTACTTATGCATAAAAATGGAATTTTTTTTCCTAGTTCCGGAGAACTTACGAATTTGGTATTAAAATAAATGCATAATGTTCCATATGTCGGGCATCCCGGTTACTAGAAAACAATTACAACTGTAAGAAGCCAATTCTTTTGGCCAGGAATGAAGAAAAATGTTGTTGATTACATTGTTGGATGTATGGAATGCTAGAGAGTGAAGGATGAGCATAGACACCCAATGGGTTTACTACAACCATTACCATTTTTAGAGAAGAAATTGGAAGTGGTAACCATTGATTTTATAACTAAATTTCCCAAGACAAAAAGTCAACATGATTCAATCATGGTAGTGGTTGATAAATTGACAAAGGTTGATCATTTTTTTCCTGTAAAAACAACTCATACAACAACCATTATTGCATAAATTTACATGAGGGAGATTGCTAGGTGGCATGGGATTGCTAAGGTAATTGTCTCAGATAGTGACACAAATTTTTCTTCAAATTTCTAGAGGGGGTTGTTTAAAGGATTTGGTACAAATATTAACTTTAGCACAACATACCATCCACAGTCACATGGGAAGACATAGAGAGTCAACCAAGTAATTGAAGACATGTTGAGAATGTATGTGATGGATAAGAACTCTAAGTGGGAAGATTATTTGCACTTGGTTGAGTTTTCCTATAATAACGAGTATCAAGCTTCATTGAAAATGAGCCCATTTGAAGCTTTGTATGGTAGGAAATGCAATACTCCAGTGAGTTGGGACAACCCAACAAATAGAGTGGTACTTGGGATAGAATTGCTCAAGGATATTGAAGACCAGATTGTTAGGATTAAGCATAATTTAAAGGCATCTCAAGATAGACATAAAATTTATGTAGATAAGAATAGGACAACTAGAGAATTTAAAGTGGGGGAACATGTTCTTTTAAAAGTGAAGCCCAAGAAGAGATCTTTGAAGTTGGGTAGTTGTACAAAGGTAACAGCTAGAATTTTTGGTCCATTTGAGATATTGGACATAATAGGGCCAGTTGCATACATGCTTGCATTGACTTCTTCCATGAATGTGCATAATGTATTTCATGTATCTTTGCTGAAAAAATATGTACATGACCCTAACCATGTTATTGATTGGCATCTGATTCAGGTAGAGACAAAGGGAGACTTTTAGGTCCAACCGATGCAAATATTGGACAGAAAAGTCAAAATGCTCCAGAATCGAGTTATAGAGTTGGTAAAATTCCAATGGACCTACTATGGTCCTGAAGATGCTACTTGGGAGCATGAAGATGTCATGCCGGCAGAGTACCCATGATTTTTTGAATAAATTTTGAAATTTTGTTTTTTGTTTTGTATATGCACTGAGGACAGTGCCAAAATAATGGGAGGGAAATGTAATACCCTGGTTTTGAGTCCCATATTAAATAATGTATTTTTTTAATGAAAGGCCAGAGTTCCCAAACAATTAAAAGAGGTTAGTGTGCCTAAGAAATGTAATGTTTTGATAATTAATAATAATAAATACATCATTGGATGTTAAAGGGACAAGGACAGGAGTTATAGAGGGCTATGATTCCACAAGAGAGGGGGACTGAGGAGCTAAGTGTTTATTTTATATTTTTCCTTACCCATTTTTAGTTTTAATGGAGAATATCCGTTACATGAGATTCTTGGGGGAAGGCTATGTGGTTCTCTAATTCCAATAATTATATAAATCCATCTTTAGTCTATTTGGGGGGGTTCAATGGTTCTTCCTCTAGTTCTTCTTCTTCTTCACTCATGCACTCGTTCACAGATGTGTTGATTAAGGCTGGTTGTCATTAATGTCAACCCTTGAAGAAATCCCGATAGCACAAAGGTTTGGGTAATGGACCAAAGTTTGTTTGATGTAAAGATGACTCATTATTTTCTTGTCATGGTTGATAATAAGTACAAATGGATGAACTCCAAAGTGGTCCCCTTATGGTGAAATCCCTCACGGGAAGATGCTTTGTGGATTGAGTTAGCCTAGAAGTATGGTTAGAGAACCCATGCTTATTTGTGGAATAATGAGATGAAGTTCAATGAATTTTTTAGTGAAACTATCATAGATGGATATTTATTGTCATGCCATTCGAGTGGTATGTGGAACGTCACACAACTCCTCACTGTTAGAGAGTTATGTCCATGAGAAGTTGGAGAATCGAGGTTTGGGTAATGGACCCAATTTTGTTTGATGGATAATGGTATGATTTTTGATATATTTTCAGGTAATACTATTCTATATGGATATTACATGTCATTCCATTTCTTGTGGTATGTGGAACATCACATAACTCCTCATGATTTGATAGTTATGGCCTTACAAAGTTGGAGGACCCTCATATGTCATCTAGAAGCCCCAAAAGGTCAAAGTAGTCAAAGTGGTTTAAGATATTTTAGAAGGTAAATAATACAGTAAAGTGATGA
>ML838364.1:21262-44437 GCA_009831015.1 Picea engelmannii | reverse complement strand
GTGTATGCATTTAATGCAAAGTATTTATATTTTGGATACCATAATCCAAATTATTAGGTCCCTTTAAGTTATCTGAATATTCTTTTCACTGCTTTTAAATGAGTTCCCTAGGTTCATATTGAAATCTTCCCACTAGTCCTACAACCTACATGATGTCAGGTCTAGTTGTTGTTGAATAGAGAAAAATTTCAATCATTGATCTGTACATAGTTTGATCTACTTTTGGTGAGTCATCATCTAAGATTAGTTTATATCCAGTGACCATGGGAGTACTTACAGATATACTATCTTCCATTTGTAATTTCTTCAAAATTTCCTTGATATATTTGGTTTGGGAAATAAATATTCCCTTTTATGATTGAGTGACTTGTAAACCAAAGAACAATGATAGTTCTCCTAGCATAGACATTTCAAACTCTTCTTGCATTTCAATTGAAAATGTTCTTCTCATTATAGTAAGATCACTCCCAAAAATGATATCATCGACATATACTACCACAACAATCATAGTTTGATTTTCAATTTTGATATATAAGTTGTTGTCAGTAGTCCCTCTCTTATATCCTTGTTTTTGTAGGTATTGATCTAGCCTTGAAAAACATGTTCTTGGGGCTTGCTTAAGACCATACATAGATTTATTTAGCTTGCACACATAGTCTTGATATTATGTTAGCATGAATCCTTCTAGTTGTTCAACATAGACTTCTTCTTCTAGAGTTCCATTCAAAAATGCTGACTTGACATCCATCCGAAAAATCTTTAAATTTCTGAACCATGGAAAATCCAGGAACAATCTAATGACTTCTAGACTTTCTACTGGAGAAAAAGTCTCTTCAAAATAAATACCTTCTACTTGAGCATAACCTTTGCAAACCAATCTGGATTTGTTCTTTATAATCTCCTCATTCTCATTTAGTTTGTTCTTGAAGATCCACTTAGTTCCTACCACATTATTGTCCTTAGGTCTTGGAACTAATTCCCAAGTCTGGTTCCTCTCTATCTGGTCAAGTTCTTCATTCATTACCTTTGTCTATTATTTACTTTTGTTGGCTTATTTAAATGATTTAGGTTCTATCATAGACAACATTGAATTTTCTGAGTCAAATGTGAGTTTCCTTCTTGTTTCTACTCCTGTATTTTATCTCCAATGATTTGACTCCCAAGATGATTCTTTTGAACACTTTTCAATGGATCTTTTGGAAATGGAGTTTATTCATTATCTTCTTCATCAATATATGATTCATTTTACTGTATTTCATTATCATCATCTTTGTGTTGGGATTCTATATCATCTTCTTGCTGAGATTTTTTTTATCAATTTTTCATGTGTCTTGGGATACACTCTTCTTTAGTTTTAGATCATCTATCTTTACATTGGAACTTTCCACTATGTTTAGTAGTATAATATTATAACATATGTATTCGTTCTTATTAGTTGAATAACATAAAAATATTCCTTCATCGGATATTGGATCAAACTTCCCTAAATTATCTTCATCCTTTTTAATGTAACATTTACTTCCAAAAAATCTAAAGTGTTTTACAGATATCGGTCTGCCAAACCATAGTTCATAAGGAGTTTTGTCATGGTTGGGTCTCAAATGAGATCGATTAAGTATGTGGATTGTGGTGTAAATTGTATCTCTCAAGAATTTGTCTGAAAGCATGACTTCATTTAACATGGTTCTTACAACTTTTTGAACTGTTTTGTTTTTCCTTTCCACCACTCCATTCTGTTGAGGAGTCCTGGGAGATGAAAATTGTATTTTGATACCATTATTTTCACAGAATTGAATGAACTCTTTAGAGGTGAATTCTCCTCCATTGTTTGATCTTAGACATTTAATTTTGATATCTGTTTAATTCTCTACAAGGAATTTGTGTGTTTAAACTTCTCAAAGGATTCTGATTTTTCTTTTAGAAAGTATACCTAGATCATTCGTGTGTAATCATCAATGATCAACATAAAATAATGTTCACCATAAAATAATGTTCACCATAAATACTTTTAGTTCTGGTAAGTCCACATAGATATGTGTGAATAATTTCTGATGGTTTTGTTTTGGAATGCTCTTTTGTTTTGAAACTAACTTTTGTTTGCTTCCCTATTTGGCAATGTTTACAAATACAATATGAAGGCTTAATAACTTTTGGCAGATCCCTTATTGCCTCCTTCTTGTTGGATTTGATTAAGTCGTCAAACATTAAATGTCCCAACCTTCTATTCCATAGCCATCTTTCATCTTCTTGACTCAAACAACAGTTTTCTTCTTCATATACATCAAGGATGTACACATTGCTAGATGTTCTTGGTGCAACTGCTACTAGATTTCCAATATCTTTTCTTTTGATCTCACATTTCTGAGAATCAAAGGTAAGTATGTGACCCTGATCACATCTCTGACTTACACTTAGGATATTAGGCTTGACATTTTATACCAGAAGTACATATTCTACTTTGGACTTTTTATTCCCTAAACTAACAATGCCTTTTCCCAATATTTTGGTTGACATATTATCTCCAAATGTGACTTTTCCTTTTCCTTTCTTTTTTAACATGAGAAACTTTCTTTGATCTCCAGTCACGTGTTTAGAACATCCATTGTCTATATACCACTGAAATACTTGGTTTCTCGCATATAAGGATACATTGCACTCTGTTTTCTTTATTTTCTTTTTCTTCCATACTTTTTTTGTTGGGAATATTTATCCTTTTGTCATATTTTGACAATCTACATTCACTAGCTTCATGACCATAGTTGTTGCATTTGTAACATTCGACATTGTAGTCTTGTAAGGGAGAGAAGGATTTGTAATTTCTTCTTTCTGCATTATCCTTATTATTTTAATATCTTTGAACATTTCTTGGATTGTACTTTCTATAAGCTTTACAGTGCATTGCTTTAAGTCCATTTTTTTTGCAGGAATAAAAATAACCAAGGAAGATATATTGATTTTTGTTAGAGGGATTCCTTCTGATGATTGTATTCTTCTCGTCATCTTTTTCTTTAGTATGAAGTGCTTAGTTCTGTTTATTTGGGACAATTTTCAATGGTATTGTCCTTGTCTTATTTTATTTTCTTCTTATGGAGTTCTTAAGAGCATATTCAAAGATGATTTTTCCATTCTCTTGTTTTGCAAAGGGATCATATCCTAGTCCTGTCTTATCATTTGATGATCTCTGACTGCTAAGAATGCTTTTTAGGATTTTTGAGTTGTTTTCAAACTTATACTGAATGTCTTTTTTTTCTAGTTTCCCTTTTAGTTGAACTATTTCCACCTCCAATATCTTACATATTTTTTTTTCATTGAGTTCCTTATTCAAGATTTCTTCTTTTCTTTTGGTTTCTTGGAGTTGAGTTTTTAACTCAATAATCAATTGTTCTGAATGACTAATGGTTTTGGAAACATCATTTTCTCTTGATTTAGTACCTTCTTCAACCTATAGAAGTTGTTCCCTTAGTAACTTGTTTTGATTTTTAGATTTTCGTAGTTGTTCAATTGCACGACTGAATTCTTCCTCGAGGTTCACTTCTTCTTCATCTTCCGAATGATTATCATCTTGAGTTTTCATTCCCATAAATAGAAGTTATGGCTCATCTTCTTCACTTTCTTCAGATGAGCTATTGTCTTCTTGGGTAAAGAAAGTTTTCTTCTTCTTTTAGAACTTCCTTTTATCTTTGGTTTTTCTTTTCTTCTAATCTTTGAAGGTTCTTTCATCATAAATTTCCTCCTTAGGATAGTGAAATTTATTGGAAAAGTTTCCAATTTTGCCACAGTTGAAACATATTAGAGGAAACTTTCCTTTGTATTTCCCAACCCCTTTCTTGAGTTTCTTCATGAAGTTGACAATTTATTCATCAGATATATATGATAACTCTCCATTGGTATTTTGATCCTTCTTCTTCTTTCTTTTAGATGTCTTACAGGAGATTTCTCCTTTTGATGGTTTTTTCTTTCCCTGTCCTCATCTCATATGCTGTAAGAATTCCATGGCGTTGATCTACTATGAGTTTGTCAAGTTCTGGTCTATCTTCAATTGTGGAAATCTTGGCATCATACCTCATAGGTAATGACCTTAAAATATTTTATACAATAGGTTTGTTTGTAAGTTCTTCTCATGTTTCTCTGATTGAGTTAACTACCTCATCTACCGTATGAATGTAATCAACAATGTTCTCTTCTTCTTTCATGTTCAAATTTTCAAATTGAGCTTTATAGGTTTGTAGTTTGGCTTCCTTGAATTTTCTATATCCTTCATATATAACCTCCAAGTTGTCCCAGATATCCTTAGCTGACTTATAGTGCATTACCTTCACAAATATAGGATTTTTTAATTCTCCTAGAATGACATTGATTGCTCTTGAGTTGTCATTGAAAATCTTTTTTCTTGAAGTATCTGTGGGTGGAGTAGCTAGTACAGTGTAACCATCTACTACATATTTTCAAACATCAAAACCAAGAGCCAACATGTAGCTTTTCATTCTTATTTTCTAGAGAGCATAATCACCTCCTTTAAATAATGGTGCTTTGTTGGAAGACATTCCCTCTTGCTATCCATTTATTTCAGGATCTACCTTCTAGTTATTAGGTTGTGTTGAAGGTATCGGATTTGATACTAATTGTTGGAAATACTGAGAGGTGGGGGGTCAATCAATATTACCTTTTTGAACAATTAGTAATTAATTTTTTATTCTAATTATCATCACTATAGAGAAACAATGGAATTTGTATTTAAACAATCAATTATAAGTATACTTCAACAAGCATTACAAAGTTTATAAATAATAATTTGTGTTTGTGAAGGACACCAATCCTCTTTAGAGCACCAAATCTTGGAGACAAAAAATCCATTCTTCAAGGCACCAACCCTAGGAAGCACCAAATCCCTTCTTTTAGGGCACCAACCCTAGGAATCACCAACTCCCTTTGTTTTAGGGAACCAACCCTAGGAAGCACCAACTCCCTTGTTTTAGGGAACCAACTCCCTTGTTTTCACACTTTACTTAGAGAAGGATATGAATCCTTCCTTGATCCTCCCTTCCACCCTCACAACATAATTATCTTCATCTTTCCTTATTGGACTCTACTTTTTCTTTTGATCTTATGATCTGGACTGCAGAGACACTTCTTCTTTCACCATTCTTTCTTGATTATATAGTTTCCAAACTGGTGTGATCTTTGAAGCATTGTGTCCCTTTGTTTGAACCAATGCACCTTTTCATTCTGTTTAACAACAAATAATGTTTATCTTTTTAACTTATAATTAATATCTTCCTCTATTATTATTATTCATATATTATCGTGAAATCTCTTTAATTCAGTAAGAGGTCTTTTCATAAATCGATCACATGTATGGATCGATTTATTTTAATTCAATCTCATGCCTCTTTATTCCATTATCAATATAAATAATATACGAGATTTTTTATTATCTCTCTAATGCATTTTATGTATTGGATCACTTAAGATCAATCAAGACAAATTCCATATATTCATCTTATTTAGAATCCCTTCCTGTCAGTGAAAAAACTCATCCTCTCTATGTTTAATTGTGTACAAAAGAACTTTAGGACCTCTAATCCATATGACCATGGGTGGTGTCTAAGTGCTAACCCAAGCGAGATATTAATCGCTTATAAAAGATCAACAATCATGTTTTATTTGCAAGTTGAGATGGATGGTTCTCGTTTACTCTGGGACTTCGTCATTTTGGGACTCCGACCTTTGCAGTATTCCAACTCTCTGAGAAAAAATTTCATCGGAATTTGTATCAACAGTTCCCTTCTTAATAACTTTCACATGTCCAGAAGCTAAGACAATAGGCTTAGGAAAAAAGTAGCTCCTACTTTCTGGGTATTCAGATATTCGCGACTCCGAGACTCTGGGTTACTCGAACTCTGAAGGAATTCAATCCCTCCATAGGTTTACCTATTGAATAATTCATAACGACGTGGTGACCACTTGCTGTCAGTTGTTAGTACTCCTTATGCTATCCTTCCACTATACTCGATTGAACGAACGAGACTGATCCCGAAGAAGATCAATGGTTAATGTTAATTCAGTACTTTTCCCTTTGGCACTTTAGTTGTTTTGGATTCCTCATAATCTCATAGTGGTCAGCGTTGGGCTAACTATTCCTTCCCTTGCACGATCAAATGGTCCATAAATATTAGATCAATGATCAACGTTATTTCATGACTTCATCCTTCAATGCTTCAGTTATTTCTGCTAGTAGGAGAAGTTGGTTATCTCATGAAGCTATAATCTCTTACCGACATGACATGATGACCTTGAACCTTAGTGAGTGTGTCACATATCACCTAGATTTGTGATTTTTACAGTGCTTATGTGCCACATCGACCTTGACACTTTTCATTATTTGACTGGGCCACATGTCATCAATTGCTGACATGATCCTGCTGACTTGGATTCTGGAATTTCATAACTTCACAACTTCGGAAATTTTGGCACTTTTATATCATCCTTTTATCATTTCCAAAGTGTCGAATAGATCTATCACCATATATCTTTCCTTTTCTTGATCTAATGACTTATCTTAACTCTGAGGCTCTAGAGTTTGGGATTTCTTGGTTTATCTAAGCTTCTTATTGCTGAATTAGGTCAATGTTGGAGTTTGACCACCTTCTTCCTTTTAGCGCGATCTGATGGTTCAACATTTTCATTCCAAATCAGCAGTTGGCGGGATTTTGCGATTATGGATTTACACTTCATGGCTTCAGGGATTTCATGCCTCTGTCTTGTCTTCAATAATCACCGAAGTGGTGAAGCTCCGAAGTCTAGAATCTTGGTTGATTCAATGGTTAGGCTTTGGCTTATGTGCAATCTAATGGTCTGGGATTGTTCCGATAACTACGTCAACGAACATGATTCTTCCTTGGTTCTTTTGGAGTTTTACTGTGGGGATTTAGATCCCGATATCTGCAATGCGCTCTCCTTTTTAAGTTTTCCATTCTTTTGACATCAATGAAAACATTATACCACTTTGTTCAACATGCAGTAACTCATCTGACATGAGTGAAGATGATGATACTGAGGTTCTATTTATGGGAATAGAAACTCAAACTAACACTACTGAAGATAATAATTATGAAAATGAAGAAATTCCAGATGTTGAAGGATAATTTGATGTTGAAGGAGGACTCATTATTTCCCTCGAAGAACTAATAAGATATAGAAGGAAGAACAAATCATTAAAAGAACAATTGTTAGATTATAAGGAAGGAAAAAAATCAAGAGAAAAATAAGTTTCAAAAAGCATCAAGAAAACATAACAAATCATTGTTGATTTAAAAACTCAACTACAAGAAGCTAAAATAATTGAAGAAATATTAAGTAAACGACTTAATGATAAGGAACAAAACTGTGAAAAATTAGAGAATGAAATAGTTCTTCTAAGAAGGAAACTTGAAAAAAGCACTAACCTTTGAAAGTTTGAAAGTGGTTCAAAAATATTGGATGACATCATTAACAGTCAAAGACCATCAAGTAATAAAGTTGGATTGGGTTATGATCACAAGGAAACTAATAAAGGATTAAAATATGAAATACATAAAAGTGATAGAAATCCAAATACTTATGCAACTTCCCTTCAGAGCTCCTTCAAAAGAGAAAAGAACTAGATAAAGACTGACTCTACTCAACAGAGATCTGCACTCTCTCCAAAAAGAAAGAGTACATAATAAATACTACTCCAAGAAGAACTCCTCCAAAAAAGTATCAACAAATCTTTCTTGTCTGTTGTTTTTCTTGTCATAATTTTGGGCATAAAGCATTACACTGTAAATATTATAAAAAGAACTATCATAAAAGTGTTTAAGGATATCAAATCTAGTAGCAATCCAAGGAGTAGTAGGAACAACAAGTCTAGTAGCAATCCAAGGAGTAGAAACTATAATTCATTTTCTCCACTACTATATTACAACATCGAATGTTACAAATGTAAAAATTATGGTCATAAAGCTAGTAATTGCAAATTATTAGAATCTACCATGAAGACAAATACTTCAAATTTTCTAAAAGAAAAACATAATAAGATATGGAAATAAAAACAAAAGTAAATGAAATGTAAGGTAGCATTTTGTGCCAAAGATAAACTAAGTCAATGATATGTCGACAATGGGTGTTCAAAACATAAGAAAAGAGATCAAAACAAATTCCTTAGCATGAAAAAGGAGAAGAAAGGAAAGGTTACATTTGGAGATGATGTCTCTGCCAACATACTTGGTAATGGGACAACCAATCCAGGAAATGACAGAACTAAAGTAGAAAATGTCCTATTAGTTGAAAATTTGAAACCTAATCTCCTTAGTGTGAGCCAAACATGTGATAAAGGACACATTATCATATTTTACTCTAAAAAATGTGAGATTATAAAAGAAGAATTTGGAAAATTAGTAGCTACTACAACAAGCAAACCAAGCAATGTTTATATCTTAAATACAAAAAAAAGAAGAAAAATGTTGCATGAGTCAAATAGATGAAAATTGGCTATGGCATAGAAGAATGGGAAAAATAAATTTTGATAATCTGGTAAAATTAAGTAACAAGGAAGCTGTGAGAGGTATGTCGAAAATTATAAAACCTTCAAATCTTGTTTGTAAGCATTGCCAAGATGGGAAGCAGATAAAAGTAAGATTCAAGACGAAGGAGTATTATACCTCAAAGCCATTAGAACTTGTTCATACTGATCTATGTGGGACAACAAGAACAAAGAGTATACAAGGAGAATATTATTTTATTTTTTTCATTGATGACTATACTAGAATGATTTGGGTGTGTTTTCTTAATAAAAAATAAGAAAAATTTGAAAAATTTAAAGCTTTCAAAGAACTGTCTGAAAATGACACCAATCTCAAAATCAAGTGTCTTGGGTTAGAAAATGCAGGCGAATTTACTTCCAACAAATTCAATGAGTTTTGTGAAACTGATGGAATCAAAAGACACATTTTTTCTCCAAGGACTCCTCAACAAAATGGAGTTGTTGAAAGGAAAATTAGAATTGTTCAAGAGGAAGCTAGAACCATGCTAAATGAAGCCAAGATACCAGATATATATTGGAGAGAAGTAGTGTATACAACTATATAGATACTTAACAGAGGAAAACTCAGAGTTAACTTTGACAAAACACCATATGAGTTATGGTATAGAAGACCAACATCAGTTAAACACTTCAAAGTTTTTGGGAGAAAATGCTACATAAAGAGAGATGATGATAACCTAGGAAAATTTGATACCATAACCGATGAAGGAATATTTCTCGGCTATTTATCCACCAAAAAGGAATACACATGTTAAAATATAAGGCTACACAAGATTGTGGAAAGTGAAAATGTAAAAGTGGAAGATCTAAAAACAAAAGGGATCAAATCTCAAGTTAATCCATAAATTGATGAAATAAGAGATGATGATGAAGAAGAAAGTATAGATATACAAGAGGAAGAATCACAACGTGAAGAAGAAAATGAAGAATAAGAATAACAAGAAAACACAAAAGAAGAGTCACCAAGACAAGATACAAAAGCACCATCAAGGAGAGTACAGAGAGATCATTCAGAAAGTCTAATCCTTGGTAATAAAAGTGTTGGAGTTGAAACAAGAAGAAAAATAATGTACAAATAAAAACAAGCCTTACTACCCTTAATATAACCCAAAACATTTGCATAGGCTAGTAAATATAAATACTGGATCAAAACCATGAATGAAGAGTTGGATCAAATAGATAAAAAACAGACATGGGAACTTGTCCCAAGACAAAAAAATAAAAATGTGGTAGGGACCAGGGGGGTTTTTAAAAATAAATTTAATGAATGTGGTAAAGTTATAAGAAATAAAGAAATATTGGTGTGCAAAGGTTATGTACAAGTAGAAGGTATTGACTTTGAAGAAATCTTTTCTCCAGTTGAAAGAATGGAAGCCATCAAATTATTTCTAGTGTACTCATGCTTTCAGAATTTTAAAGTCTACTAGATGGATGTAAATTCTACATTTATGAATGGAGACCTAAAAGAAGAAGTCTGCACAGAGCATCCAAAAGGATTTTAACAACCATGAAAAGAAGAACAAGTGTATAGATTGAATAAGGCACTCTGCGGCCTTAAACAAGCACCCAAAGCATGGTATGCAAGAATGGAAAAGTACTTGTTGCAATAAGGATTCAAAAGAGGCATGTCTAACATCAATATCTATCTTAGAATTGAAAAATATAGTTTGTTAGTCATAGTGGTCTACGTGGATGACATCTGTTTGGCTGCAACAATGATGAATCAAGTCATAAATTTTCTCAAGAAATTTCAAAAAGAGTTTGACATGTATATGATTGGAGAGCTAACTTTCTTCCTTGGACTTCAAATCACTCAGTAACCGAAAGGAATTTTTATTACTCAATCCAAATACCTAAAAGAGATACTTAAAAAGTTTGGAATGGTTGAAGGTGCACCTGTTATCACTCCAATTACAACCATATGCAAACTCAACAAGGAATATGAGTCACCTTTTGTAGATTCAACTCTCTACATATCTATGGTTGGGAGCCTACTATATTTGTCTGCATCCAGAATTGATATCACGAGAGTAGTAGAAATGGTGGAAATATTTCAATCATCTCCCAAGGAATCACATGTGATGGTTGTCAAGAGAATATTTAGATATCTTAAGGGAACATCAGAGTTTGGATTATGGTATCTAAGGAATAAAGGATTTGAACTAATTGCCTACACAGATATTGATTGGGCTGGTAGTGCGGATGAAAAAAAGAGCACTAGTGGAAATGCATTTTTCTTAGGGGAATGTCTAGTCTCATGGTCAAGTCGAAAAAAATCATCAATTTCACTATCTACAACAAAGGATGAATATATTCCAGTTGCTGAATGTTGCACTCAAATCTTATGGATGATACAAACATTGGAGGATATTAAAATTGAATGTAATAAGTTGATACCTATCTATTGTGACAATACAAGTGCCATCAACATCTCCAAGAATCCAATCATACATGAAAATACCAAACATATATCCATCAAGTATCATTTCTTGAGAGAGAAAGTTAGTGAAAAAAAAGTGACATTGGAGTATGTTGGTTCAAAGGAGTAGATAACAAACATATTCATTAAACCCCTGTCTAAAGAAGCATTTGAACATATAAGGAAACAGTCTTGATTAATTTCCCTACAAAAAAAAAAAGTAATGATGATAGGGGAAAATTTTGACAAGGGGAGCTATAAAAAATAGAGGATGGAAAAAGGTTCATTGAAAAAAAAAAAAAAGTGCAGTTGACAGGGGGAGCAAGAAAAAAAAATGAAAAGTACTGTCACTCAAAACAAAAGAAGGTTGAATAGAAGAAAATTGGTGATGAACCTCATTATGGTATCAAAGGCCTTGACATTGATGTCAAAGGAGGAGAAAATAATTACTCATTGTTATGGGAGCATTTTGTTTTACGATGTGTTTCCATCAATTCCAAAGGGGGAGATTAATGGAAATATCGTGTTGGCATTGATGTAAACATGAATACAAGTACCATAGTGGATTATGACATGGAATTGCAATAAAACCTACAACAATACTGAGTTACAATAACGTAGTGGACTACCGGAACACAAGGGATCACATGTTCAAGTGATTTGAAATAATGAAAGAATGAGAGAATTTCAATTACTACATTGGTCAAGTCGCATTGTCCTAGTGACTGTATATTCCGTTGAGATAGGATCGTGATGAACATAATGAACATTAATGTGTCACCCTCTTCAATACTTTCTCATGCACTATAATTTAAGAGTGTAGTCGAAGGAAAATTTGTTTATCGAGCACCAAGAACCCTTGAGTCTATCATATCAACATGGTAGTCGATATTTCGTAGCAAGTTTTGGTCATCATTTTTTCTAGGCCGAAGTTGGAAGACCCTTCAAACCCAAAAACATTCCAATAGCCACTAATGCTTAGATCCACTCAGGCAGTCAATTGTTGAATACATTTTCATTGATGTCAAAGGTTAGTAAGTGATCAAATATATGTTAAATTTTATTAAGTGATCAAATATATGTCAAAGGTTAGTAAATGATTAAATATAAATGTGACCTTGGTATCACTTTAATAAATACAAAAGTGGAAAAGTTAAGTGGAAACAAAGTTTACGCAAAAGTGGAAATGAAAGTGGACTAAATATAAATATGACTTTAATAAATAAAAAAAGTTGAAAAGCTAGATGGAAGTGGAGTTTACGTAAAAACGGAGTAAATGTGAAAGTGGAATAAAAAAAATGTAAAAGTTAAATTGGATTAAAGAAAAAGGTAAAAGTGAAAGTGGAGTTAAAGAAAAAGGGAAAAAGTAAAATAGCACATGGTATTTGAAAACCATGGTGGTATTTAGCTATGGTAAGGTAAAATTGAATTAAATCATGATAGTCAAAATATATTGGCCCAATTGAAAACGTGACTAAACGATCTAAAATAGTATGATTAATATATTATATTGAAAAGGTGCATACTTATGCTGAAGAGATACATTCCTATATTGAAGAGGTGCAATTGTGCAATTGTACATGACAATTGGAAGACTATATAAAGGGAAATTCTTGTTGAAAGAGGGAGTGTCTCTATGATTGAAATATGAAGATCAATAACAGAGCCAGAGGAAAAGAAAGTAAATGAAGATATGCAACAGAATCCAAAGAAGATTATGAATATTTGGAGATTGAAGTATTTATCATAAAAAGAGAGTTTGGGTGGTGTTAGGGAAGGTTGGAGACTGCAAAGGAGGTTGTATCCTCCTTCCAGTTGAAGATGGTAAACCAATGTGTTGCAACATATTTTTAGTTATAGCTGAAGAAACCAGGGAGTTGGTGCTTCCCTCCAATCGGTGCTGGTAAAATTTGGGGGGTTGCAACCTCCTTGTAGTTGTTGCTAGTAAAACAGGGAATTGGTGTTTCCTCTGAGTTGGAGCTCATAAATAAAATGTAGTCCTTACTGAAAATAAGAAGAACATTTGTGAAGTTGGGTTTTCCATGTTTAAATTATGTGTACTTTACCTTTTTGTTGATCATTTGTTTTGATTCGATAAAATTAATAATCAAGTGGTTTTAAATTGTTGAAAAAAGATAATGCAGATTCACCCCCCCTCTGAGTATTAAACAATATCCCAACAAGTATGATATTCCTGCTCATAATTTGTTTAGATCTTGTAGCAGTAGATATCAATATTTATTATGTCTTATAATAGTGCCATACCCAATACCATTCTTCCTGCAATTTTCTCAACCTTCATTCAACCAAACCAACTGTTAGAATATCATAACAATTTTTAATTACAAATTTCCAAATCTATTTTATATAGGAAAATAAAATTCCCCAAGCATGAGGTTTATTCTAAAAATGATTGGCTCTTGTAGCAGTAGGCATTGGTCTTGTTTATGGGCTTACATCTCTTCCATCTCCAAGACCATTCTACCTGCAATTTCCTCAATTTACATGCAACCAAACAAATTGTCAGAAATTTTAAATTTCAATTTCCAAAATTGTTTTATACAGAAAAATGAAATTTCTAGATAAGAGCTTTCGTTCATAATATTTGTCTCTTGCAGAAGTAGAGACCAGTCTTCATTATGGGCTTACATCATTTCCATATACAAGATTGCACTACTTACAATTTTCCCAATTTATACTCAGTCAAACAAATTGTTAGTATCTCATGTACAAAATATATATTTTCATGACAAAAATTACAAAAATTCCCAAAGTGATCTCGGAATTGTTTACAACTACAATTCAATCACTTTTATTAATCCAATATTAACTGGAATGAACCCATCATTCTCTACACATGTATTATCAGCGATTCGTTTCTTTCTTGTAACATTTTCAATAGCTTATAAATTTATCTAGAAATTGTAACAAACTAACAATTCAATCACCTTCAATTAGTATTAATATTAAATATAATGTACTATCCTTCATTATTCATTTTCAACACCATATACCTTTCATACTACAACAAATAATTACAAATAATGTAACAATCGATGTGCCAATACCCATGGCCAAATCTACACAATGCACCCCTGCATTGACTACAAAATACCACATATATGTGTCATGCATTCCACCATGATGATTTGGAAGGTTTGGATAATGCCTTAGCACATTATCCACACACTTCCTACTGCTTGCCTGACTATTTGGGCACATTCTTTTTCAACCCAAACACAACACCAATAATATAATTTTTAAGTGATCTTTAGTGTCGGGAAAGTGGTTGGATTCCAAACATCAATTGTATGGTAGATACCATCGAACACTCACATATCACTATAGACCTTCCATATCCAACCATATCATGGTCTCACACATGAATAACTCTATGGGTATTCATTTTTATAGCAGGAGTGTGTCTCCTGACTTTACCTAGTTATGATTTTATAACCAATTATAATAAAATATGCAAATAAATTTTATATACATGAATTCTAGCATCAACAACATTTATATACTCTAGGCATTTGGCCATTACATATCCATTTAAATATTGAATATTAAATGAGAAAATTCTTACCTCAATTCCCTTTAGCATTTATGAATTATAAGCAACCAAATGCATACATGCATGGTGTTATCAACCTACTAGATGCTACCTGATCAAATGGCATTTGTAGAATATCACAAGCTTCCTCCTCAATCCTTTTGATTACCATTCCTATCACCCTCATGGGTCTTCACATAGATGGAAGTCATAAGAAACAACAACAACATACACATCTTTAACCATGCTATATTATGTTTCCTGAATACATAATCAATCATTAGTCATACTCATTTGCCATAACATCATTATTGCATGTATATAACAACATACTATTATAATTCAACAAGCATGCCATATGCATATCCAAGCATGTACATATGCACAAATTCACATCCATATGCACCAAAAATTCCCTATCCACATGATTACTAATGCATATGCATTTTAACTTTATTGTATGCATCATTCACTCTAGTGCATTTCTATTTTAGTTCACTTATTTATATATTTATTTATGTCATAGCTAGTTGTCCTTGAATTTATTTAGATCCTTGTTTCTTTGTATGCTCCTATTCTACTCATATACACTGTTGTTCCCTGGTCTGTCCACTTTTTAGCCAACTTCCACTTGGCCATTTTGCAACCCAACCAATGTGTTCTATTTGCAACAACTTTTCTTAGGAATTCATACCCAAACTTTATCTTTATGAAAAATTATAGCACCTTGGAATGAGTTGGCTGACAACATTTTTTCACTCCACTACCACAACATCCTTGAATCAACTTATCCATAACCATTCCACATCCCTCCTATTACTTCTAGTTTTCCATTGGATTTCCCAATTTTGGGAATAGTTCTTTTCACTTCATTTAACAATTCTCTATGAAGCCATACTTTTCCCACTCAAGACCATTCCCAATGGAAGTCTATTTTCATTCAGTGTCACATTTCAAGTGAAAGAACCTTCATTATTCTATCCCTGATTTCTTTTGCATTGACATCCTGCTTCCACTGTGAACTTTGATATCAGAAGTGGCTTTCTTGCTATGAGTAATTTTAGACAAGGTAGATAAGTCATAGCTAGAAAATCCTTCCCATGCACTCATGCGCTTGGCACATAAATATTATTCACACATCACCTCTTAAGCTCCTTGTTTTCTTTCACATCAAGCTTGCAACTATCTACACATCTCTACCTTCAAGATTATGGAGGCTTACTTTTCCTTTCTATTCCCACTAATGACATTCTTCACCTACTGGCTTCATGTACTATGTGAGGATTCATGTTGTTGTGCTTGCAATTCATTCATATTCTATAGCAGTTGACTAATACTTTTGTCCCACTCTTCTTGAGTTCCTTAACCATTTTTCGTTACTTGCCTTGTAGCTTTGTATTGCTTCAACCAACTTCTACAAGATCTGTCACGATTCCATGATTCTAATATCCAATCCTAGGATTGAATTTATCTGATTATACCTCTAATTTTACAAAGTGTAAAAGCAACCATTTTTTTTAGAATTATGCATATTATAGAAATTTTGTCAATTAATGTTATAGGTCCTTTTTCTGCTCAATTCATGAATAATTATATCATAATTCTCAAAATTATAATAATTCCAGGTTATTATAATTTGAATCATATTTCCAACTACTATAATCATGCCTCATTCAAATCTCTGAGATGAAATTTATTGCTTCCTGAAAAATATGTTTTCACCCCATTTGTGCATTTTCTCCACTGGTGTAATTTTATTGAAAGGTCAACTTCTGTCAACTACAGAAGAAAATATATCAGGAACTATAGAAATTTTTGTATGAGACATAGATAAAATTAAGGAAAATAAATTCATAGCAATTCTCATATTTTCAATTTGATGCTCCAATAAAAAACTACAACAATCTGGAATCTGCAACTTTGTCCTTTTTCACGATTTTTTTAGACTTGTAATTTTTAGCAAAACTAGCTATCTTTCAATTTGGGCACTTCTAGAAAAATTTCACTAAACCAACGATGTATGTCTCGATGAGTATATAAAAATTCAAGTAAATAAATTTTTGCAGTCAGTTTTTTCATCTAGGGTCACTTTTCCTCCTTGGGAAATCTAAAAAATCCCTAAAAAGTGGCCGAGAATAGTGAATTTTGGCCTATTTCAACATCTCTATTCCAATCCCCTTAGAATTTATTCAGTTCATTCTTGTTTTATATCCATGTCTACTTTCTAGAATCTCTTCAAGAATTTTGGCTAAATCTAGATCCATGCCAATGATATGGACCCAGATCTTTAAAAATAACCATTTTCTATTTTTTGACAAATAGAAGTCGAATTGGACAGTAGCCCTCTCTGAAACGTTTGTAGATCACCTTTCTGTAGACCAGACCCAAAATTTTCATCTCAATGTGAATTAATCGGGTCCAGTTATGGCTAAAATATAAAATGGCTCTAGTCTTGCCTATGTGGCATTGATTTGGCTGTGACATGGAAGATGACATGACACTGAGCCACTAGAAACCAGGAGAAATGCTTCCCCTTCTCCTCATTGATCTTTCTTTCGATCCCGATCTACCGATTTGTGGGCCCATCGGGCCTTTGAATCTACACAAGATTGCTAGCGGGAAAAACCCCCCTATGGCTACACCAGGGTTTACAATGTAGGTAGATCAATAATCGTTTAAAATTCTCCTACTTCTCTAACTACCCCAAACATATCCCAGACTCATACACGAAAATGAAGACGAGAAGGATCAGGTAATTGTACCTCTACTCCGCATCCGGTGATGATCCTCTCACTCTTGATAGCTTCGTTGACTGCAAACCTCCTCCCAAGGCTGGCCTGCATTCAAAGTCAGATAAATAGAAAACTACAAGCATGCAATTCATATATAAATCAAGGGTTAGATGTTAGAATAAAACATAAATCAAATGAAAACATTTGACACATCATGTTTTGGGACAGGAAAAGTACTTATTTTATTGATAATACAATGATCACTTACAACCAAAGCCGGCTACTGCTCCACGAACCTGGTCTGGGCTCCTCTTCACCAAGATCCAAGTACACCTCCATATGGATTATCCTCTCAATCTTCTTCTTGGGAAGTATGATGGGTTTATGATGGAGGAAAGAAGGCAAATTGGGGAATTCTGAGGCAATTCTCACAAAAGGGCTGCAAATGCTTGGGGCAAAGAGGGGATGTGAAATGGGAAGAGTTTCACTGTTCTTATGTCTAGATGTGGAATGAGACCCCAACACCTCCTTTAATATGACAAAAGGATGGTTATTCGGTTCGGTGATGGGCTATAGGCAGTGAATTAGTTGGGAAACTACCGAATAACTCGTAATCTCAATGAATTCCTTGCAACTTTTTATTTTTTTCAACTTTTGCAAGTATACGCGGGTTGTAGTGGTGCAACATGCATGCATACGCGGGCTGTATTGGTTCATAAAGCATATGTATGTGGGCAATATTGGTGCAAGGCTCATACATCTTCAAAAAATGAGTTTTTAAGACGAGCAACTCAGTGATGGCTTGGAAAAAAATGCAAGTAAGAGGGCCAAATGACATGTATGCATATGTAGAGCAATTTAGGCTTATAAAACAGTCTGATTGTTGATTTTCGTGACTTAATGCATCATATACTTCTTTAAAATTATCATCCCTAGCATATTTTTCTGCACAAATCTTCAAACATTACTTCTGATTTTGGTGACGCACAGGAGGTCGTGGATTCGAAACAAGACCATTTATAAGTAGTACTTGTTGCCTCTTCCATTATTGGAATGGACTGGAACTCCTATTCTTCTTCCCCTGGGTATGGTACCAATTTGAAATATTGCACAATGATCTCTCCCCTCTGGCTCACTGCATAAATCTCTTCTCTTAGCCTCAATGTTTTTCCTCTTATACCTCATCCCTCTGTGCAACTCTCCAAACTCGTAGGACCCAGTTTGAGTAGGACTTGTTGTCTCTTCTATTATCCCCTCTTCTATGGATTGGAACTCCTCTTCTTCTCCCCCTAGGTATGGTACCTCCACGATTCAAACTATTTTGAAAGGTTATATCCCCTCTGGCTCATTGCACGACTCTCTTCTCTCAGCTTCAATACTTTTCCTCTTGTACCTCCTCCATGTGTTCAACTCTCCAAACTCGTATCCTTCCTCTGGTATATCTCCTTATTGAATCCTCAGTCCCTTCCTACCTCTTTCATTGCTTCCTTCCTTCTCTCAGACGATCCTCCTGTCATCCCCCAATTCCCATATGTGTGTCAACCCCTTAGTAGTTAGACTGCATCACCATCACATGATTTTCACACAATAGCATATTTATCCATGTATTTAATGATTTCAAGAACCTCTCATGCAGACCTTTGAAAAATTGTCTTTCTGGAACATTGTATGATTCAATAAAATCTACGACAAAATTTGTAACATAACCACTTAGTATGCTATCCAACCAAAAATCAAGTACTCAAGTAGTTGGTTTACTTACATAATCCAATTGCCTTACTAATTCGGGAGTCAAGTTCCTTGGCGCTGAACCTTCCAGTTTTCTCCACCAATCTTTCTAGCCACTCTGTCACAATAACCAGAAATTTTCAAAAAAAAATTTCATGGAGATCTGTGAACACATACTTTTTCATCTATTGCATGTCACTTAATCGAGGGTTGTTTTTCTCTTGTCGTGCGAATTCTCATTCCTTCCTTTCCAACCATTCTGAGATATTCTTGTTAGTCGGCCTCCAAAACATCCCCTTAAAGTCTCGGTCCTGGAAATGGAACCATTTGTTGGCACTATTTTGTGTGTGGGTTGTAAGACCCAAGGTTTGGTTTATCTAATACCAACAAAACCCACCAAACACTGGCCCTTTCAGCATCACCTGCATGTGTAGATGAAGTTTCACCCGAGGTATCTATGGGGACTGCAAGAACCAAGTTTCTGCAGTGGTAAGGGAATGGGAAGCAAACATTTGGTTCATTCTTCCTTATTATGTTGTGTGCATAACTCTTTTCTATTATGCTATTAACTTATTCATGATTCAGGTTCCTATACTTATCATATTCCAGTTTACTATTGTAACACCCTATTTCCCCCAGTTTGTAAAAATAACTATACTGGCCAAGAACTGTGGCAAACCCAAAAATGTGAATGTGTGATGTGAATGGACCTTGTGAAAAAGGTCGATGAATGTGAATAATATTATGAATATATATTGCAAGACTGCTAAGAGGGGATATGCTAAAAAAGAGACCACGATGGCTAAAGAAAGGTGGTGGAAGGCACTTGGAAAGGTGGCGTTAACTTCCACCGAAAGCAATACCGTATTTGGACTTCACTGGCCCGGAGAACCAGGAGCGGCTCGCTGGCCCTGAATTAAATGACTCGTCAGGATTGGTAGGTCAAGGGATCCTCATGAGTAATGAGGAATGGGGGTGAACCGCCCATCCATAGAGTCCTAAGACCTGACCACTGAGAGGAAAATCATGCCACACGCAACTCCGCCGAACAGAGAAAAGGCAGGAAGTGTGGGCGATCAATGGGGCAGACGTGGGGGGAAAGAGGAAGAGGAACTCTGGAAAAACACAGAGTAAGTGATAGCAGAGAAGAGGGAGAGTAACCTTCGTTCTCGGTCACTGGAAAATAGAGATGCAGTCTCGCAGCATCATTGTCTCAGCTCGGGGGTGGCTAGTGGTAAATCCATTGGGAGTCACTGAGCCTATGGTTGGGTGGAAACGAGCACCCCTCTCAGCAGTTGCAATCATATCTGGTGTTATTTCTGATAAGTGTTTTTACATCTTGCATCTTGAAATTTATATGTTGACATGTATGCTCATAGTCTGTGCATTTTTATGAATGGTTTGCGTATATAAGACTGCATGTGTAGTGTTTTGATTTAGAAATGGTGGTTGGACGCTTATAATGGAAAGACTACATATGGCTTATGTTTTATGAATCGCTATTTATACACATATTGAATTAATTCAGACTTCAAGTCTGTTCTTGGGAAATCTATACCCTTATCCGTCTCAGCTAATACCCTGGATAGATCTCCCCATAGAGACACCCTTCTTAGAAAGCTCACCAAGAACCTGGAAAAGGATTTGAAGGCGCAAGTCTTAGTAACCCTGTACGAGGAAGAATGATCCTCTTGAAATCCTGAAATAGAAGCGAAGGAATTACCGTGTTCCCTTTGCAAGAGTCATCAAGGAGGAATTGGACGGTCGGAATTCTCTCTGGAGAATTTGCGAAGTCCCAAGACCCGTCAGATCTCTTAGAGGAGCAGGGGAGTTACGGTAAGCCTATTTTCAAGTTTTAAGTTCGGGAGAAATCAGACCGTAGGATCTGAGTCGACAAGGACCGTTGGATCACTCGCAAAATCTCATTTAGTGGATTCACGAGTTGAATGGTTAAAACCGTTGCCTCAAGATTCACGAGGCCGTGAAAGGTGAAGTCCCAAAGGGGCGAAAGGATTTGTGTGAGCCAGTTATTGGTGAAGTGCATCGGAACTCGGTATTTCGGGGTTTCGTGGGTTGAATAACTGAAAGCTTAGCACCAGGATTCGGAAAGTTACGAAGTCCGAAACTCCAAAAAGGTAGGAAGTTCTGTTGTGGGACCCGCGTTGATGACGTATCGAAATTTCGGCATTTCGACATATCAGTGGATAGGAGGTCGAGACTTTTGTCCCAAAAGTCCCGAAGTTGCGATTTGTGATAAGGAGTAATGAGGAGTTCGGGATCTCGGCACTTTGGGTGTCAGGATACAAAGGAGGTAGCGCTTCGGGAAGTGAAGTCGCGAAGTGCCGAAGCTAGGGACGAGGGACATGTGGTAGAACCGCAAGGTGGGCCTGTGCGATAGATAGGCAGACACGTGTCACCTAGTGAAAAGAGTCAACACCCATTGACCTCTCGTGTCTCAGGGATTCGTGAGATAAGGGAACGAGAGTTCAACCCTTCGACTTGCGAAGTTGCGAATAGCAAGAACGCGAGAGGGAAAGCTAACATCATTTCTCGGGGTTTCATGAAGGGAAGGTACCAAGGTTGGGCACCTAGACTTTGTGAGTGGAGAATTTGCGAGAAGATCAGGACCATCCATCTGAGGAGGACTGGTGGCAGAAATTGAGGGATCTCGCAAAATCAGAGGTTCACAAGATGAGAGCCCAGGAGTTGGGTGCTCCAAGTCGCGAGTGGCGAAATCGTGAGGAGCAAGGATAGTCGTTGGATCCATGTCAAGGGAGGACTGTTGGATCAAGAGCTTCATCGTGCACATCGCATCTTCAGAGGTTTAGAGGTTGAGAGAACCACTTGTTGACATCAGAAGTCGCGAAGTGTCGAGAGACGAGGCATGAGTGTGGACACGTGGCAGAACCGCAAGGTGGGGCCCGCATGGTTGACAGGCGGACATGTGTCATCTGGGGAGAAGGAGTCAACACTCCGTTGACTTCTCGCATCTTGGGGATTCGCGGGGTAAGAGAACGAAGTCTCATCGCTACAACTCATGAAGTGGCGAGTTGCGGGAAGTGCGAAAGGAAGGTCAACCTTCGCTGACTTTCAAGTCTCGGAGGTTCACACAGGAAGAGCACGGAGGTTCAACCCTTCGACTTGTGAAGTCGCGAGTTGCGACGAGAGCTAGTGTTTAGCCTAGTTGTTGGTCACGTGCGGAGGGCACTGATAGAAGGGAGATATACCCATTTCGTTATCTCGGGTATCACGAGATTGGAAAGGAGGAGTCGAGAGTTTCGACTTGTGAACTTGCGAGATGGCGAGTTGTGACAAGCACCTTTGGGAATAGGCCTTGGTCATAGCGTTGTGGTCGCTCGAGAGTTGTGGAGCTTGCGCTTAGTGTTGTTCGCATAGGGGAGCTTCCACAAGGACCTATGGATCGATTGGAAGGAGATTCCAGTTGGGAATCAAAAGAAGTTGTTTTAGCTCATAAAAGAAATTGAACTATCCTTAAGACCGGGAGGTTGCGCAGAGACTCTGTCGAGGTAGAGGTGGTGTCTGCAGCCTGTGCTAAGCCCCGTAGGGTATCGAGAATTCAGTCCCTCGAAAAAAAGGCGAAAAATCTATTACGCCGCAGCGGGTATGTGACAAATTGGTATTAGAGAATGGTTACAACACTTGGCCTACTTGGGCTCATGAATGGGTTGTGCAGAAGCTCCGTTCGGAACATTCCTAAAAAGAGTAAACCCCCCTGTCTTAACCTTCCTAGTCAAAAGAGGAAGTTAAGAATAAAAAACCCCTATTGTGTGTGTGTACATGTGAAAATATGAATTATGTACTGGCTATAAATAAATATAAATATTGACTAACAACCAGTGTTTTTCCCTTTTGCACACAAGCAGAAGATCAACTGCAGGAAATTATCAACGCATAGTATGGTGACTCACCAAGAAGTGGGAGAAGGATCCCACAATAGAAACGAAGAGTCTAATGAAAGGAGGGAAGTATGGACCCCTCCAGGTCTAGCCGAGACTGCGAGGAGCCTCATGGTCAAATTACAAAGTTGTAAGGCCGACAATGAAAGGATGATGAAAGAACAAGAAAAGAAAATAGAAATTGACGTAGTTTTACTGCAGAGTTTATCTGATCTACAAAGACAAATGCAGCATGAACCTGAAACTCAGAAACATGGTCATAT
>ML838364.1:0-15303 GCA_009831015.1 Picea engelmannii | reverse complement strand
ATGTAGTGTTTTGATTTAGAAATGGTGGTTGCACGCTTAAAATGGAAAGACTACATATGGCTTATGTTTTATAAATCGCTATTTATACACATATTGAATTAATTCAGACTTCAAGTATGTTCTCGGGAAATCTATACCCTTATTCGTCTCAGGTAATACCCTGGATAGATCTCCCCATAAAGACAACCTTCTTAGAAAGCTCACCCAGAACCCGGAAAAGGATTTGAAGGCACAAGTATTAGTAACCTTGTACGAGGAAGAATGATCCTCTTGAAATCCTGCAATAGCAGCGAAGGAATTATCATGTTTTATTTGCAAGAGTTGTCAAGGAGGCATTGGACAGTCGTAATGCTCCGTGGAGAATTCACGAAGTCCTGAGAGATGTCAGATCTTGCAGAGGAACAGGGAAGTTACGGTAAGCCTATTTTCAAGTTTTAAGTTCGGGAGAAATCAGACCATAGGATCTGAGTCGACAAGGACCGTTGGATCACTCACGAAATCTCGTTTCGTGGATTCACAATTTGAAGGGTTAAAACCCTTGCCTCAAGATTCGCGAGGCCGCGAAAGACGAAGTCCCAAAGGGGTGAAAGGATTTGTGTGAGCCAGTTATTGGTGAAGTGCATCGGAACACGGTATTTCGGGGTTTCATGGGTTGAAGAATCGAAAGCTTAGCATCAGGATTCGCGAAGTCACAAAGTCCAACACTCCAAAAAGGCGGGAAGTTTCGTTGTGGGACCCGCGTTGACGATGTATCGGAATTTCAGCATTTCGGAATATTAGCGAATAGGAGGTCGAGATGTTTGTCCCAAAAGTCCCGAAGTCATGAGTTGCGATAAGGAGTAATGAGGAGTTCGGGATCTCAGCACTTCGGGTGTCGGGATACAAAGGAGGTAGCGCTTCAGGAAGCGAAGTCGCGAAGTGTCGAATATGGGGACGGGGGACACGTGGTAGAATCGCAAGGTGGGCTCGTGGGATAGATAGGCAGACACGTGTCAGCTAGTGAAAGGATTCAACACCCGTTGACCTTTCGTGTCTCAAGGATTCATGAGATAAGGGAACGAGAGTTCAACCCTTCGACTTGTGAAGACGCGAATAGCGAGAACATGAGAGGGAAAGCTAACATCATTTCTCAGGGTTTCGTGAAGGGAAGGTGCTAAGGTTGGGCACCTAGACTTTGCGAGTGGCTAAGTCATGAAAAGATCAGGACAGTCCATCTGAGGAGGACAGGTGGCAAAAATCAAGGGATCTTACGAACTCAGAGGTTCGCAAGATGAGAACCCAGGAGTTGGGTGCTCCAAGTCACAAGTGGAGAAATCGCGAGGAGGAAGGATAGCCGTTGGATCTAGGTCAAGGGAGGACCTTTGGATCAGGAGCTTCATCACATGCATCGCGCCTTCAGAGGTTCGGAGGTTGAGAGAACCTCTTCTCAACATCAGAAGTCGCGAAGTGTCGAGAGTCGAGGCACGAGTGTGGAGACGTGGCAGAACCGCAAGGTGGGGCCCGCATGGTTGACAAGCGGACACACATCGTCTTTGGAGAAGGAGTCAAGACTTCGTTGAATTCTCGCGTCTCGGGGATTCATGGGGTAAGAGCACGAAGGCTCATCGCTACAACTCGTGAAGTGGCGAGTTGCGGGAAGTGCGAAAGGAAGGTCAACCTTCGCTGACTTTCAAGTCTCGGAGGTTCGCACGGGAAGAGCATGGAGGTTCAACCCTTCAACTTGCGAAGTTTTGAGTTGCGACAGGAGGTAGTGTTTAGCCTAGCCGGTGGTCACGTGCGGAGGGCACTGACAGAAGGGAGATATACCCATTTGGTGATCTTTGGTATCACGAGATTGGAAAGGAGGAGTCGAGAACTTCAACTCGTGAACTTGCGAGATGGCGAGTTGTGACAAGCGCCTTTGGAAATAGGCCTTATTCATAGCGTTGTGGTCGCTTGGGCGTCATGGAGCTCACACCTAGTGTTGTTCGCACAGGGGAGCTTCAACAAGGACCTGTGGATTGATTGGAAGGAGATTCCAGCTGGGAATCAAAAGAAGTTGTTTCAACTCATAAAAGAAACTAAACTATCCTTAAGATCGGGAGGTTGCGCAGAGACTCTGTCGAGGCAGAGGTGGCATCTATAGCCTGTGCTAAGCCCCGTAGGGTCTCGTGGATTCTGTCCCTCGAAAAAAAGGAAAAAAATCTATTACGCCGCAGCGGGTATGTGACAACTATATATATTTGTTACTGTCAGAGTCATGAATCATTGCACCATCTTTAACTATCATATGAGGCTATTCTACGGTGAATGAAAATCGTATTCATAATCAAACACAGAAACATAGAAAACATGGGATTCTGTAACATATATTTACCATTCCTTTATTCACCCTTCTCATCCTTCAACAGTTACATTCAATAAATCTCGACTGAATATAAATCAGACTGTAACATAGCCTTATCTACCATAATCAAAACTTCATCAGAATAATACCTAGTTGAACCAATTGATTGAACCCCTAATCTCCCAACCCATTACATATTTATATCAAAAGTTAGGGATAAAAACCCTAATCTATTCATCCCAAAATATCCCATTACAATGCATGGCTAGCTCCGTCAACTAGTTGTTCGACACGTTTCTTCAACTTTTCATCCTTCATGCCACTTTTTTGTTGTTCTTCTATTTCTTGAATGTCGAGTTGTCATTCTCATGTTATGATTTATTTCCTTGCTTTATTCTTCTAGCTTTATTCTTCAAGCTGCACATCGTCTTCCTTTTGCAAAATTTCCTCCTTCTACATACTTTCCTATTGGATGTGCCTCAGTAGCATGCTCTCTATCTTTCCTTCTTCCTCTGTGAACTTTTCATATACTTAGGATTTTTCGTCAAAACTTTATCAAAACTGCAAAAATTGCTTTCAAGACTACCTGTCCAACAGTGACAAAGGGAGAAACCAATTAAATGGATTGGAGAGCAGTTGTGGTAGAGGATCCAGTACGGGAGACAGAGCTACTTCCAAGTGACGATGGAAGATGGAATGCTTCTCTCACTAAGAGGGAGTATTTATTTTTTGGTAGCATCTAGAGGCATTCCCACTTGTTGAATGTGGTGAGAATACCTTCCTCACTAAGAGGGAATGTTTGTTTTTGTAGCTTCAAGTAGGTATTCTCATATGACCCTAGGTGTTGGGCATGCGGGAATCATCATGGGCACCACATCACACTTTCGGTTTGGTGAAAACACCCTTGGATTTTAGTGGGGGATTCATGGGTTTGATGATGGGATTTGTGGTCTTATGTTGGGGCTTCACACCCACAAGGAAAGCCTAATTTGATGTTGAATTGTGGAGGGGATAATATGGTAAACCTTAAGGATTGTATATAAAGGAGAGAGGTCAATGTGGCATTTCATATTTTGGATATAATGTAGAGTGTGTGGAGACATTATGGAGCTATAAAAGTTTAGTCTACACTTGTTCTAGGAGGATCAATGATCTCAGCAAAGGGGGATTCTACAAAGTGGAAACTTTTTCCCAAGGGAGAGGAGCAAAGAAGGTCACACATGTACAGAGAACTTTTCATAGCATACATGGTTTACAAAAAGATGAAACATGTATATACATGGGTTGCAGAAGGACGAATTCTGTATAGGGTATACCTGACTTGAAATGGAGAAAAAAGTGTATGTCCACGGGTTTTCAGTTGGTGAATCACGTATCTGAGTTTCTGGGATATTCACTAGGGACATACGTTGTCGATCCATAGAATTTATGTTTTTAGCAGATCGTACATATGGTCTACAATAGATTCGTTTGCAGAGGATATTCCCAGGGATATCGCTGACATTTGGTTTTATTATTTGTATGGTTATTGGACAATAAGGTTGTTCTTAGTTTTGGTGACTTTGGAGGACAGGGTTGTCCTCGTATTTTTGGTGATATTGTATTAGTTGGGAGGGCTAGTTTTTCCCTTCGAATTTCTAATATTAAAAAGATTACAGAACTAAAATTTTGTCTCATGTGTATTGATGATTCATCTCTGATTTTTTTTTCTCCATTGGATATATTTTCAGTCAATAATTTTCAGTGTAGAATTGTTCAGTGATAATTACTAGGGTGTTATTGTCGGTTCACTAGGAAACAATTTTTAGATCTAAAAATTAGTCACATAGAGTGCATGTGAAATTTGAAAATGGAATCAATCATACATGAGAAATATAAGCCCATAAATATGGGTTCTCTTAATAATTCCAAAGCCCGTGCGTTTATAATGTATGAAAGAAATAAGAAAAACAAGAAAGGTAAGGAGAAATCAAACGGAAATAAGGAACTTGATCACAATAAGGGATAAATTTGCAAATCCACTAAGGAGTCTTCTAACTCAAAAGAAGGAAAATCAAAGAAGGATAAATCCAAATGAAAATATGTTAACAAAATATATCATCCATAAATTGCATGCACGAAGAAGACCATTGATCTGATGGCACAATCTATACAACAAAATAATCTTGAATATTGCATATAGGAGAACGCCAAGAAAAATCCCGGAGAAAATCCACTGGAATATGGAGATAAGGGACATACTCTAATTTATATTTCCTCCTCACCTAATACTTGGATTTTATATTCCAGAACCTCACACCATATGGCTACTTCAAAAGATAATTTCTCCTCTTTGTAATCTTGCACCAGACCTCCCATCCTAATGGGAGATGATACTCATATTAAAATAAGTGTATGAGGTAGACTAGAGATTGATAATGGATGTTTCTAGGATGTCTTGTATGTTCCAAAACTATCCATCAATATAATCTCAATATATCACATCACTCATTCAAGAAAAGGAAAATGGGTAGAATTCACTCCATATTCCGTGGTTATCTCTAATATGTTAGATGGTTCAAAAGTTATTGTTGTTGGGGAAGTAGATCATCATTCCAAGTTGTACACTTTTTCTCACTTTGTTCCTAAATATGATTATGTTATGCTTCTAACTCATGTCAATGAAGAAAGTATAGTATGGCATGAAATAGTTGGGCATTTGAAATTTAGTTACTTGCAACAAATAAACAAGAAAGGAATGGTAAATGGTATACCCAACATCAAATTTAAAGATGGAGTCTATCAAGGCTGCATACTTGGAAAACATCCTAAAGAAAAATTTGATAAGAGAAACCATGGAGAACATCTTTACCCCTTAAGCTCATGAACGATGATGGCATAGGTCACTTCCCCCACCCATCCTTTACTAAAGCTAAGTATGTTCTTAATTTCATTGATGAATGGTCGAGATACACATGGATCTATTTTCTCAAATTCAAATTTGAAGTTTTTGAGTGTCTTAGATATTTCAAGGAACCTATAAAAAATAAATCAGGAAAAAGGATAAAGATCCTTTGCATTGACAATGGGGGGGAATATTTGAATAAGGACGTGGAACATCTTTTTTCAAAAGTAGGAATATAATTTCAACACATATTTCTTTATATTCCACACCAAAATGGTGGAGCGGAGTGGAAGAACATGACTTTGAAAGAAATGGCCAACTACATGTTGCATGCAATATCACTTCCTCCAAAGTTATGGACCGAGGAAATGAATTATGCAGCATATAGTCAAAATGGATTTCATCACAAATCCTTGAATGGAGTGACACCATTTGAAGCTTGGAGTGGAAAGAAACTGGAAGTCACACACTTTAAATTTTTCGATCTCATGCATGGGCTCGCATACCTATAGACAAGAGGAAATATTTATATCCCCATTTCCCAAAGTAGAGAAGGTATATTTGTTGGTTATCCGGATGGTATAAAGGGGTATAGGTTTTTGGATCCTTTCACATGTATATTTTTCATTGAAATGAGTGTGAATTTCAGTGAAGGCCCCTTGCACACACTCCAGGAGGAACCTACTGCATCTTCTTCACCTCATCCTGATTCCTATATCAAAGATGATACTTCGTTCTCTTTGGATTAGATTTTAGATCTGATTATGATCCTGATTTTCAAGAGAATGTTATTACAGATCTAGATCGTAGACCATGGTGGCATGTAGTCTAGTGGCTCGGTGGTCCAAGGGATCAGACCGGATTTGTTTGGAGGTTCTGGGAGAAAAGGGAAAATCATTTCTAGTGGTTGAAGCATTTCAACCGAACCGAAACAAAGGAATATAAAAGAGAGAATAAGGAATCATCCCCTAGTGATCAAGGCCATGTCAGTGCCACATCCGTTCCATGTTAGTGCCACATCATCAACCACATACCAGGTGCCATCCTGTTTAGTCAATAGGAAGTGGATAGGTGTCAGCACCTAAGTGGGAAGTGTTAGCGATAAAAAATTACCTCAAAATTATTTCCAAATCACATGATAAGAAAAGCATCAGGTAGAAGATTTATTTTAGGTTTAAAAGTCATGAAGTCTTTGAGAAAGGTTTATAATCATATCAATTCAATAAAATGAGGATTTAACCTCATAAAATAGACCAAAAGTAAATTTTAGCTTTCGAAGGCTAAATGGTAGTTTTATAATGTTGTTACCCACCGAAAGTCAGGGCTTTCGGCGGCTAAATCAGATTTTCAAGGGAAAATGAGCCGCCTAAAGTGCAGAAAAGTCAGTTTTTACTGTGTTGAGTCATCATTTTCAAATGACTATTTTGAGAGACTGGAAGATAAATTTGAGAAACCCTCAGAGAATGTTGTGCCTAACATGTCAGAGACCAATAACCTATCTCAATTTTCCTATAGGTGTCGTATATTGGGAGAATCGAATTCATCTCTGAGCCCTAATTTTCGTATCTCAGAATTTACCTATTTGACACATGTTTTTGAAATGAAGATCACGGGCAAATAAAAATGAATCTCAAAGAACTGAGAGAGTTTTTTGCTCACAACAAACCGATATACAAAACAATCTCTCAGTTTTCCAAAATATATTATTATTTGAGAGATATAGGTCAATATTGGAGAGGCATATTTCCAGAATTTTCGATGGATTAGGTAAACATTTCAACTATTCATTTGCCGCTTTCGGTGGCTAATAGGCTCGGCTTTTGCCTCTCTTAGCCACCTAAAGCACAAATAGGGAAGAGAGGCATTGTTTTCGCCCAGATCACGTTTTTTGATTGGGGAAACACGCGGGAACGGTTTTAAAATAAAGATAATAATTATCAGAAGTCATATTATCTTCCTCATCAAGTTTTGAAGGCATATGATAAGGTAATGAAGCCAAATGGAATTTCTTTTCTTAACAGAAATCGCCCAGTTGTCAAACAAAGATCTTGAGTTCCATGATCTTCACCTGCAGACTACCAAATAATGCTAAGAGGGTCAATTCAACCTACAGTGATCTTACTTGTCATATACTTTTTGATTATTTTCAATTTTAGTTATTTTCAGATCCATTTTTATGGGATCTTGAAATTGTGATGTAAAGGCTATAAAGTTGGAGAACTTTGATGCACCGGAGGAGGAAAAATAGTTTGAGGACTGTGGGTTCTTTTCTTGAAGACTTGTATGTTTCATCCTTTAGAGTTGTCCATTAATATATCTTGGCATTGAGCTTCTTTCACTATGTTACTTAGTTTTCCATTTCCTTTCTTTCCAAGTTTATGTATATTAAATGACAGAAGGTTGTCATCCCATCTCTTCGTTGGTATACTAAACTTATATACTCTACTTCTGATGTTTGTCTTAATTCCAGATAGTTGTTATCCTATTGGTGCATTCATAAGCTAAAGTTGCAAGCATTTACCTGTTGGGTCTGGCCATATTCTATATGCAATCCTATACATGTTTTTGCTRGTGTGAAGAGTATTTTACCTATTATTACTGACCATTCACATATACTATTTTTTAGGTATTTATGTCAACACAATAGGTCTTCTCCATGCTTCCACACATTAAAGTAAACTTGTTGAGTTACATAGTTGAAAGCCTTGGTGTTTCAAGTAACTGATGTATTTCTAATGAATATGAGCTTATAATGTCATCCGATCTGATCCTCCTTTCCTCCACATTATTGATCTTTTAAAGTTACCAAGATTACACCCTTCTACAGTTAGGGAGTGATTTCTTAGAGTGATAACAAAATATAGTATACCATGGCATCAATCTCAGTAGGTTGAATCTCCAATGGCATGTCATAATATGTCCTATAGAAACTTCTGTTGAAAACTATCAAAGATTCTTCCTTCTCTCTCTTCAAAGTACAAAAATCATCAAGGTACTGATCAAGACATTTATTTTCACCCCAATGTTTTGAAAAAACATAATAAAAATCAGTCCACRAATCGATTGAACCAGGTTCCAAAAGTCTAAACCATAAAKCAACCTCTCCAATTAGAGATTTAGAAAATAATCTCATAACAATATCTTCATGAACAATTTCCAAATTATCAACAAAATTTACAAAAGCCTCCAAATGTTTTTCAGCTGAAATATGATTCTCTCCGGTAAAATGAGGAAGGTACTCAACAAAATATGGAGGATAAGGATGAAGATGAGTTGGTAGTTTGAGAGGTTTAAACACCCTTTGTCTAATCTTAGACTGAAATTCTGTGCGCTGAACACAAGGTTTAACGAGTTGATGACAAGGCTTAGGAGAAATAGGTGAAGGTAATGAAATATGACTCAGCACAGTAAAAAATGACTTTTATGTGCTTTAGGCGGCTCATTTGCCCTTGAAAATCTGATTTAGCTGTCGAAAGCCCTGACTTTTGGTGGCTCACAACACTGTAAAATTACCATTTATCCGTCGAAAGATAAAATTTACTTTTGGTCTATTTTATGAGGTGAAATCCTCATTTTATTGAATTGATATGATTATAAGCCTTTCTCAAAGTCTTCATGACTTTCAAACCTAAAAATAAATCTTCTACCTGATGCTCTTCTTATCATGTGATTTGGAAATAATTTTCAAGTCATTTTTTATCGCTAACAGGAAGATCTAGGAATGGGACCATGGTACTTATGCACCCTTGAGCCTAGGGTTATATCCAGACCATTGAATATGGGGCATCGACAGATATTGGCCTTTTATTTCTTAGACAAGATCAGTCATCACACCAGAGAATTGGACCACTAGATGGGTTGACACCTATATGCAAGGGCGTTAGTAAAGCCCGGAGTCCCGATGCCCAGTGGGGTGAGGTTCCCGAAGAGGTGAGGCCTCAGTTGGGGTATGGTTCTGAGACTAGATAATTAGATAACTGACAACCATGAGGATATTTGGTCATGTAATATGTGGGGATCCACTAGATCCCTATGCCCGGTTGGGAATGGAAACTCCTCCCACCAATTTTGTAAACATGTTCATCATCCATTGGTCAGGATGTGCCACATCAAAGAGTTTATATGTCATGGCACACCAATCCACGTCAGTTGGTGCAAGTGATGTGGAGCCATGTGGGTGCCACATAAAGATGGCGGGACAAGCTCTAAAAACTTGAAGAGACCATTAATTTTGATATCGAGCATGGTTACAGTCGTCAGAAAGATATTGAAGAGAGGAAATGGATTATGAGGTCGGAATTGGATTTAGAGGGGTTATTAAGAAAGGTGGTTTGAGAAAAGAAAAGAAAAGAAAAATGTAAAAAGGATAAAGTTAAAGATTCCATATTGTTGTATAGTTTTACTAGAGTGACCAAAGAAGAATCTGAAGGCTTTTGTGTGTTCACTATTATGATTATTATCAGTTCCTGATACAAACTTTTCTTGGTTTTTTATGTATTTTCTACTACAATTGACAGAAGTTGACCTAGTAAAATTACACCAGTGGAGAAAGTGTATAAATGGGGTGAAAATGGTTTTTTCAAGAAGCCATTACTTTCATCTTAGAGATCAAATTGAGGAACGAGAATAGTCATTAGAAATATATTAGATATATTCACATTGAACTGTAAAATGAGCAGCAAAACTCACAGGAAAATAGAAGGAATATTTTTGGTGCACTTAAAGGGAAAAACAAATTTCAAGCTTAAAAGTTGCAGATAGAACATAGCATATGCAAGGGAAGTATTCAGATATGAAGGGATAAGGTGAGCATAGATATTCAAAATGAATATGTGGTTTCTATAGGAATCTAGAAGGATCAGACATCTTGGTGCATTAAGCAGATTGGAAGGCCTCTAATGAAATTTTTATTTTGGAAAAATATTTCCAATTGAAAATAGTGCATATCAAATGCATATGTTAGGTAATAAATCCCATGTAAAGTTCATGATAATGCATGATCAGTGGATAGGCTTGGAGATTAAAACATGAAATCTGGAAGAATGGTTCATATAGTAGGTGAAAGAGTTGGACTTGATATTAAGGATGAGCAAAGACACTCAAGGAAAGAGTGGTATGCCAAGGCTTCATCTCAAGAGACGAAAAAAAGGCCAGAAATTAAGAATGTTAAGATATGAACTAGTTTCAACCAAGTAAACTGAGAATTCAGGTAGCTAGTCTTCTGATAAAAAGAGACATAGTGTATACATGGAGATAAGGTGCATCATCTCCAGGGGTCAGTTATACAGTTTTGGAGTAGTACCTGCATTTGTGTTACCATAGTAGTGCAGTGGCAGCATGGTACAAGTATAAGAAATTCATGGATGAAATATTGAAGACTAATGGACTCTAAAGAGTGAAATAGATACAAAAGGAAATGCATTATGTGCATAGTTATTAGAAAAGATGTAATAAGAATTCAAGGAATGGTATTCCATAAATGGAAGAAGGACTCAAGGACTGATCATGGAAAAGGTATTGTAAAGTGGATGTTAAGATAATTGGAGTGTATTGCAACACCAAGAAAGGATGACAAGAATCCGTAGAATTGAGGACCACTAGGAACAACAAAGGGACTTATACATGATGAAAGAAGTTGATGCATATTTATATAGCAGCAATTATGATATGTATATTGGATAGCCATATATAGCTTAGGAAGTTGGAGAGTATATTCACTCATGGGCATGTTAGGGATGAATTCTTAGTGCAGATAGATATGCATTAATGCTTGTGAAAGTGTTTGAGAGTACATATAACATGTTGTAGACTAGGATTAGTCTATTGTTATGTATATGATTATTAATGTTGCTAATGATGGTTGTTGTGCTAGGAAAGAGAAATTTATTACATGGATGAAAGTATTAATGGTGCTTCATATGGAAGCCATCCATATGAAGGAAAAAATATGAAGTTTTATAAGAGGTTGGTGAAGGAGGCATGGTAGCTCCTATTGATACCAATTAATTAGGTAACATCAAACGAATTGAATGGAAGCTATGCAAGTATTAATTTGATGTATTATGTTGAATAATTGTTTAAGGGAATTTAGGTAAGAATTTCATCAAACTGAATTTAACATTTAAAGTGATATTATTATGTGTTTTAAATGAATTAATTGGAATGATTTACCATTTGGTATGGTAAAGGATGAAGGCATGTGATAATTATAAAATTTATTTAACTTTAGAATACATTCATATGACATAATATCATGTCAGGAATGTGTTGGTTATGAGTTAATAAGAAAACAAAATAAGGGGGTATAAACCTATTATATAAATGAATGCCAATGTAGCTAGTCATGTGTAAGGCCATGACATGGTTGGATATGGAAAGGCTATGGTTCCACACAAGTATCCTCTAGTATTATTTCTATAACTGATGTTTGGATTGCAATATTTTTTCCAACACTGAAGAGCACCAAGGAATTATATTATTGGTTTTGTGTTTGGGTTGGAAAGGAATGCATCCAAAAGGTTGAGCAAGAAATAGAAAGTGTTTGGATGAAGTGTCGAGGCATTAGCCATACCTTCCAATTCACCATGGTGGGATGTGTTACTTAGATAAAAAAAATTGTAAAATCAATATAGAGGTGCATTGAATAGTTATGCATGAATAACTTATAAAAGTGTGGACGTGGTAGAGTTGCACATGTTGGCATAGGGGAAGACCTAGGGTTCAGCTCCAAGAGTGCACCAACAAGCCCTAACTATTGGCCCTTTCAGCTACACCTGTGAAGCAGATGCAGTCTCACCCAAAGAAACTATGGGGGGGGGTTGCAGGACAGAGATGTCTACAACCAAGGGAATGATCAAGTGGATCCAACACTAGAACAATACAACATGCATATATCACTTATCAGCTTAGATCTATTACACATATCTATAAGATCTACCATAGAAATGCAATAACAGTATATCAAGGCAAAATAACATAGCATCAATCACACACACAAGACAAGATATATGTGGTTCACCCTCTCTGTATGGCTACATCCACAGAACTATGCTTTATAATGTATTAAGATGAAGCATACAATTCTTGTCTGTGCTCTTAGCTAGCAGATATTCTTTCTTCTTATCTCTGTCTCTCCCCTCCCTACGCACCCAGCTCCAAGGTTAATCTTCTCACCTAACTGAAGATCTTACAATACAGAAGGCTCTCGTACTCAACGCTTCTCTCTCGCCCAGTGTTACTCACTCGATCACACAACAACAATAGTAACAACAACGACAACTAGATCGAACTTCCTTCCCTCATGTAGGTTCTTATTTATACATTACAATCACTCACCTACATCCTTAGGTTGAAACCTAGGTGTCAAAACCCTAGGTAACAAAACCCTAGGTCAACTTGACCCGCGTTTTCAGGGCTTCACCAACCTATCTTTCCTTCCTTCTTGCGCGGTGCTCCAAAGCATCCAACGGTAGATTTTTCCTCTTACTGAGTTGCCCACTATCATTCTTCCTTGTTGATCTGTCATCCTTGATCTCCTCATCCAATGGATTTATTCCTTTTACTTCGCTCCATCTTTTCTGCTCTTTTTCTCACTTCGACCCAGTAATAGTCATTGTGTCTTCCGCGTAGTTCGTATGTTGCCTTTTGTTCCTCGATCTTCAGTTACTTCCATAAACAAGGGCCAACAGGCCCTCAACACTCACCTATGACTTTTCCTAAGGCACATCAGATCAGACCTTCATGTTTTACTTTGACTTCAAACTGTGCAGTCCAACCTTTGATTTCTGCTCTATGCCTCCTCTCCTTCCTTGTGCAGGTTATATTTTCTGTGTCTGGCACCTAGTTTCAACTGCACCTGGTACCTAGACCCTTTTCATTATGCTTTCACTTAGAGTTGCAGGGCAACAGGTTATCATAATACAATTTCAACCATCTCCCATTCACTAATCCTTCCTTCCATTCTCCTTTCAAAGTATTCAACTACACAGCTCCTCCTTCTATAACATAGGCGATCTCATATGGCTCGAGCCAATGCATTCTGAACTTCCCAGGATGTTTTATGAACTTATTGTCATATAACATTACTATATCACCTTGTGTAAATGCCTTCTTCTTGATGTGCCTGTCATGATAGGCCTTTTTTCTTTCCTTTTGCACCTGCTGATGGAATCCTACAATAAATCTGTCTTCTTCAAGTTCGAGCAACTGTGAAAACCTTTCTTGAATAGTGCCAATATCATCCATATCTGTAAAGGCAACAATTCTTAAGCTTGGTACCAGGTATTCCATTGGGACAACAACTTCAAGACCATACACCAACTTGAAAGGGGTCTGCATTGTTAGATTCTTGCAAGTTGTTCTATAGGACCATATTACTGTTGGCACTCTTAAATCCTAGTCATCCATGTTCACACTGCAAATCTTCATCAGTGTTGTCTCCAAGATCTTGTTAAATGCTTGTACTATTCCATTTGCTTATGGATGGTAAGGTGTGCTCTTGTGATCATGGATTGCAAATTCCTTAGTCAAGGATTCAACAGTCTTATTTATGAAATGTGTGACTTTATCACTCATAAGGATCTTTGGGCATCCAAACCTGGTTATGATGTCATCAAATATGAAGCACGTAGTTGTAGTTTCACTACAGTCCTTGACTTCTCTTGCTTCGGCCCATCTGGTCAAGTACTATGTTGCTATAATTATGTACCTTTCTCCTGTGCACTTTCCTGGTGGGTTTATAGGTCCTAGGAAATTAATGGCCCATTTCTCAAATGCTTCTAAGATCAGTTTTGGTGCTAGTGGAATTTCATCTCTTCTAGATGGTTTCCCAACTCTTTGGCATACATCGCAGGCTCTATAATAGTCTTTAGCATATCTGTGTAAGGTAGGCCACCAAAGGCCAACTCTAAGAACCTTTTGCATGGTTTCTTTCTCTATTTAATGTCCTCCTGCAATGCCCTCATGAGCTTCTGCGAGGATCATCGGTCGTTTTTCCTCCATAACACATCTTATCAATATCTCATTAGGTCCCATTTTGTATAGTTGTCCAACTATAAGTGAAAATTCTACAGCGCGCACTACTAGTTGTTTCTTTTGAGGAATCGCATACTCACTAGGTGTCATTCCTATTTAAAGGAACTGGACTATTGCTGCAAAGTGGTCATCAATATTTCTAATGGCCAACAACTATGCGTCCGCTGGTGTATACTCCAAACTAGTGGTCTCTTCTCCATGTTCTAACCTCGACAAGTGGTCAGGACCTTTGTTCATTATTCTTGGATTTACTATGATCTCAAAGTCATATTCCTGAAATAGAGAAAGCCATATGCATATTCTCCCCCCCAACACTGGCTTGTTGATTAGGTATTTCAACACGGAGTGATCAATAAACATTTTAAAGTGTCCTCCCAACAAGTAGTGGTGAAATTTCTGTAGCGCATATACCATGGCTAACCCCTCTCGCTCAGTAGTGGTGTAATTGATCTCAACAGTTGATAGCTGCCTGTTGCAAACGGCTAACAAATGGTCAATATCGCCTTCCTCAGGTTGTGCTAACACTCCTCCTAAGGAAATAGAATATGCATCGACATGCACATGAAACTCCTTGCTCCAATCTGGGAAGACCAGAATAGGCACAATAACCATTTTTTGTTTCAGTGTGTCAAAGCTCTGCTAGCATTCTTTTGTCCAACTAAACTGAAAGTCCTTCTTCAAAATATTTTCCATGGGTGTTGTAATCTGGGCATATCCTTTAATGAACTTCTTGTAGTATCCAGTATGTCCTAGTGCAGTGCACAGTTATTTGACTGAAGTAGGAGGGGGTATATCAACTATAATGGCAATTTTAGATGGATCGACTAACAATCCCTACTTGCATACAATATGACCTAACAACACTCCAAATGGTGAAAAGAAGATGCATTTCTTCATATTCAAGGCAATTTGACATTGCCTGCATTTGTCCAACATTATCGTTAGACATTCAATATGATTTTTCAATAAACTAAAAACAATCCAATCATCAAAATATGCTTCTAGAAGTTTATGCAGAAACTCCTTGAATTCTTCGACCACCACCCTAGAAAAGATAGCT
>ML838363.1:60695-71964 GCA_009831015.1 Picea engelmannii | reverse complement strand
AAAAATTCATCTTGTGGGTCATTGTATTTTGGGAGTTACACGTCGTGGAAAATAGGGTTTGTGGTTATTCCTGAAACTAGTCAAAAACAGGTGTTTCGGGTAAAAATGTCATAACTTCTTCATAACAGATCCCATTTAAGTGATACAAAATGTGTTGGTTAGGGTACAATATTTAGTATGTTTTGTAATAGTTTCATATCAATTCAATGAATATTTTGTGCGGGGCACACTCTACAAGGTCACTCTCTAGAATAAGTCTGAATTCAACAAGGTATGCCATTTTTTATATAACTCATTTATGAGAGGTTCCAAGTAGTGAAACCTGGATGAATTGTATTAAACACATTGAAGCACAATGTGTATCAGTTTCATATTTTTATACATTACAGGTTCAAAGTTATGATTACTTCAAGTTAGGGTTGTTGACTAATCCAAAACTAGGCACGTGAGACTAAAGAAAAGTTTGATGAAAATGATAGTCTCTTGTTGTTAAAGTTAAGGAAGGTTTGTAGGAATGTGATCATATACACCAGGTCTATTATAGAGCTACAAATCAGATTTGTATGATGAAATTGATGAGGGCTTTTGGTTGAGGTACATGTTGAGTACTGTTAGGATATTTAGACACTTAGGAGTTAGTAAGATCTACTTGGTCTATTGTGTCATGAGGTAAAAGTGTTTTTTCTAGTGTGTTTATTTAGTATGTATTAGTATGCATTTGTAGTTAGGAAATCCAACAGTCATGATATGTTCCCAACATAGAGTGATTTGACGATTCATACTCTTCTCGATCCTAACAACCATTGATCCATGGCTTAACACCCGATTGGTCCATGATCTCTATTTAAAGAGCATGGAGGGTCATTTTCTGATGATCGATTGTGAGAAACTCTCTTGTAAAATCTCTCTGTAATCTTTTTCTTTGCATTAATAAACTGCTCCAAGTGGTTTCGTTGGTTGGGGCCATGGATGTTTCCCCGTAGGGGTTTTACCACATGAAAACATTGGTGTGTTGATCTTTGATCTGGTTATGTGAGTGGTTGCTGAAGGTGTTTGATGCAGACCTCCCAACCCGTAGGTCAGAAGTCCACACTCAGCAGGATTGTTCTTCTTCCACTGGCCCAAAGAGCTCTCGACAATTGGCTCTTCTATTCCCCTTTCGGGAAATCTGTACCCACAGAAAACCTCGGCGAATCTCCCTTCACACTTTGGGAGAACTGACTTCGCGAGTCTTGTGGTCAAGCGGCTATGCCTTCAGACCTCCAAACACCGATATGTCGAGTTTCGATAAACGCTGGAACACTAAGGTTCCGCCTCCACAAGAAATCAACAGTTCTGGAGATTTTCCATGATCCAACGGTCAATGCTATTTCATGCACCAGGAGCTCGATATACAAGAGCTCTATGTCTCCTCTACCTTCCGGTCCTAAAATCCTGAAAGACTTGCGTGCCTGCTCCGGGTCCCACAACCCTTGTCGGGAACCTCCATGTTCTTCCACGCGTCTCTTCAACAACTCTCCAACTGACGTGGGCTTCTTCCACCTATCATCTCCTCGTGATTTTCTAGCCCGTGTAATTTCACTATTTCGGGTATCAAGGGTCCTAGACTCGCGATTCCAACCTTATGTCACCGTGAACCCCGAATTCCCGAATCCCGAAGTTCTCTCTTTCACATTTTGGGGATTTGATCTGCCAACCTCTTGGCTTACCCTCGTTCATTCAAACCCTGAATTTCCAAATTGCTTGGACCCCGCCACGTGTCCAAGTACTGGCCCCACTATGAAATCTTCCACTGTGTCGGGGTTTCGGATTTCACAATTTCACGAATCCAAATGTCGAAGCTTCGGTCCTTCCACCCACGAATTCCTGAAATGAACTTTCAGGGATAGATCCAATGGTCCACGTCGATCTTGTTCAATAGCTCTAGTTTCCCTTGGACTTGTGTTGTTCTTTAGAACAACACCCTATAACCTCCTTGCTCCTTTGTGAGATACGACAGCTTGCGGGACTTCGAGAATTCTCCACGGGGAATTTCGACCGTCCATTTTCCCTTCAAGAACTTCTGCACTCGTAAACAAAGTGTTTTCCATGGAACTTAACTGCCTGCAACAAAAACTTGCGACGCCTCCTTTAAACGCCTCAAGGAACCAACCTTCTGTGCTTTTCTTTGACAACTACGAAGACTCTATCCCTCCTGATCTTTCTCCAACTCCAAGTCTTAAAGAAGACTCTTGCATGCACTCCTTGTGGAAAATCCTTCAATTAATTCAAATAATTAAAGTCCTTCGACTCCGCGCATTCCTTGCAGCAACAGTCTCTCTACATTCCTTCAGGTCTTACAAACCCTGAAACTACTCTCGACCTACACACACTTTGCACGACTCCTGTGCCTAATTGCACTTCTGAGGAAATGAGAACAAAATCTATCCTATCTGAGATTTTAGAGACAAACCTCTGAACCCTTTGTCAACACACTCCTTGTGGACAATTCAAATACACTCCTTGCAGGAACTCTTGCTCAGATAGAGAAACAATTGAAACTCATCCCTTAATCCCTCTCAAACTTCAAACACAAAGCATGAAATCATATACACAGCATATAAAGCAAATGTATAACAGAAAGTAAACATCCATGAACATAATATTCAACAGGCATACATAGAGAACAAATACGACACGATGAATTTGAATCGAAGCTCTTTCTATTAATTCAAATCTCTGTACATGGGTGTTTTCAACTACAACTCTCAGCTCTCTTCTCTATGTGCTATGCTCATAATAATCTTACAACTATACAATGAGGGTGTCTATATCCTGTTTCCCTCTTGCGCTCTAAAACTGTCTAATCTAAGCATTAAATTCTATCTACCTACATTAATTTTGCATAAGTGCCTCTATCTACTTCAGATGAGAGCAGGACACTCAAGGTCTGATTACAATGCTCCTCCATAAATGTGAGTACGCCTCTATTAACTATCCCATTAATCATATGGAACTTTCAAACTTTAAAACATTTCAACAAGAAATGTGCTGGCGCTTGTCCAGTTGTCCTCCACATCTACGCACGCTTGCTTCCTGCTGGCGATGCTTCTGCATCATACTCCCTCACTTGATAATTTTCATGAGCTCCTATCCATGAGCTCTCACACAGTCTGTCCATGCTTCTATATTTCGGCTTCATTCTCCCAGCTGGCATCTTCAACTGGATGGCCCTTCCACTTGACCAAGTATTCAAAGTATTGCTTTCACCTGGTCTTCTTACCAACTCTTTTGTCCAGTATGCGCTCCATCTACAGATTTTCTACAACTGGCATTTTTTTTGTCCACTGAACCTTTGGTTGTTCATTTCCTGCTTCTTCTTCCTCAGCTTTATAAGGGTACAAATCTGAGACATTGAATATTAGAGAAATTCCAATCCCATCGGGTAATTCAATCTCATATGCATTCATCCCAAATTTCTTCAAGACCTTACATGGTCCGATCTTCTTCATCTTGAGTTTATGATATGTTCCCCTTGGGAACCTTTCCTTTCTCACATGTGAAAGGATCAAATTGACAAATTCAAACTAAAGTCCTCTCCGGCGTTGATCTTCCCTGCATTTATATTCTTGGCTTGAATGTTGCAATCGCTCCTTCACCTGGCTGTGAAGCTCCTTCATCGTCTCTGCGAAATATTTTGCAATAACGCTCCTAGTCGCAATCTATTTTGAATCTCTCAACTTAGAAATTCCTCTTGGTTGCATGCCATAGACAATCTGAAATGGAATCTATCCTGTTCTCCTATTAATTGAATCATTATAAGCAAATTCTACTTGTGGCAAAATATTGTCCCACTGACTGTGGTGCTCTGTCACCAAACTCCTCAACAAGTCTCCCAAGCTCCTATTCATAGCTTCTATCTGTCCATCCATCTGAGGATGATAAGCTAAACTAAACGACAAGTTTGTTCCTAGATTCTTCCATAAGGTTCTCCAGAAGTGTCCTACGAACTTAGTGTCTCGATCCAAAACTATGCTTCTTGGCAAGCCGTGAAGTCGAATGACTTCTTTGAAAAATAGGTTCACAATGTGAGTTGCGTCACTGGTTTTCTGACATGGAATGAAATGTGCCATTTTGGAAAATCTATCCACTATCACAAATATTGAGTCAAACCCTCTTTGTTTTCTTGGCAACCCCAATATGAATTCCATGCTAACTGCATCCCATGGCCTCTCAGGTATGGGTAATGGTTGATAAAAACCTGCATTCTGCCTCTTTCCTTTTGAATGTTGACAAATTCTACATCTGTCCACAAATATTTTGATGTCTTCTCACATTCCTGGCCAAAAATATGACTCATTCAACTTTGTGAACGTCTTTTCATGACTGAAATGCCCGACCAATCCTCCACTGTGTTTCTCCTTCAACAAATTCTCCCTCATGAAGCATTTTGGAATACAAAGATGATTACCTTTAAACAATAATCCTTCCTGGATCATGTATTCTGCCCATTGGCTTCTATCTCTGAGAATTGGATTCTTAGCTGCTTCGTACACCTCTTTAAAATCTGGATCATCTTGATACATCTCCTTGATATCATCAAAACCCAACGTTTTGACCATGAACTCCTGCAATAGCAAACGCTTCCTGCTCAAAGCATCAGCAACTTTGTTAGCAGTACCAAAAATATGTTTAATCACAAAAGTGAAATTTTGCATATATTCAACCCATTTTACATGTCTTTGATTCAAATTCTCCTATTGAGTCACAAATTGCAATGCATGATTATCACTATACAAGACAAACTCCTTCAGGATTAAGTAATGTCTCCATTTTTTCAATGTCTGTATAATAGCATAGAATTCCTTATCATACGTGGATTATTTTATCTTGGCTTCATTCAACTTCTCACTGAAATATGTTATCGACATGTCTTCTTGACTCAAGACTGCCCCTATTGCAAATCCACTTGCATCACATTTTACTTGAAATGTCTTTTGGAAATCAGGTAACACCAGAATTGGTTGTTCCGTGATTTTCCTTTTCAAAAAATTAAAACTCTTTTCGGCTTCTTCTGTCCAGTGAAAAGATTTGTGTCTCTTCTTCACTATGTCCATCATCGGTGCACTAATTCCACTAAAATTCCTAATGAATTTTCAGTAGAAACTAGCTAATCCATGAAAACTTCTCACCTCAAAGATATTCTTTGGTGACAGCCAATTCTTAATCACCTCCACCTTATCTGGATCCATCCTCAACTTATCGACAGAAATAACAAACCCCAAATAAATGAGCTTTGTTTTCATGAATGAGAACTTCATCATATTTATCAGCAGCTTCTCTTGCTGCAACCTCTGCATCACTGTAGCCAAATGTTTTAGATGCTCTGCCTTTGTTTTACTGAAAATCAGTATGTCATCAAGGTACACAATAACAAATTTTCCGATGAAATCCTTCAGGACTTCATTCATCAATCTCATGAAAGTACTCGGCGTGTTTGTTAAACCAAATGACATAACAAGCCATTCATATAACCCTTCATTGGTTTTGAATGTTGTCTTCCATTCGTCACCTTCTCTCATGCAGATTTGGTGATAACCACTTTTCAAATCAATCTTTGAAAAAAAATTGGCCCCACTCAAGCAATCCATCAGATCATCCATCCTTGGCAATGGAAATCTGTACCTGATGGTTATTTTGTTGATTTCCCTCGAGTCAGTACACATCCTCTAGCCTCTGTCTTTCTTCGGACTGAGTACCATCGGAAAAACACACGGACTCAAGCTTTCTCTGACTAATCCTTTGTCCATTAAATCCTAGACCTGTCTTTTGACCTCTTCATTCTCCTGTGGCGTCAATCTATATGCTTCTTTGTTTGGAAAACTAGCTCCAGGTATGAGATCAATATGATGACTCACACTTCTTATCGGTGGCAACGAACGAGGTAGTTCGTCCACTACTATGTCAGCGAACTCTTCCAACAGTTCTTGAACCTCTTCTGGTAAATCATCTACCCTTGTGTTGGTTAAAACAATCTTTCGCTTCCTGACCACAATAAATTGCGGTTCCTCCTTATTCTTAACTTCTGTAGGAAGTTCCTTCCCACTCATGAGAAGTATAGTGTTGCTTACCTCAGGCTTCACCTCGTTATCCTTAATCGACAACAGCATGTGAGTTCTCCCATTTTTCTCTAGGGTGTATGTGTTCATTCTCCTGTCATGAATCACATTCCTATCATATTTCCATAGTATACCCAACAATAGATGACAAAAATCCATAGGAATAACATCACAGAGTATTTCATATTTATACCCTCCTATTTTAAACTCAACTAAAAATTGCTTAGTGACATTTACCTTATGTCCTTTTTGCAACCATGAAACTCTGTATGGGCTTGGATGATCAATCGTCTCCAGCTCCAGTTTTTCTACCATCTCTGTAGAAACGAGATTATCCGTGCTACCACTGTCTACAATAACTTTGCATTTCCAGTCTTTGGTTTTGCACGCAGTCCGAAAAAGTCTGTTTCTTTGGACTGAACTCTCCACCTCCTTTTCTGGTGTTAAAAGAGATTTTCTCATCATCATCGATCTTCCGCCTTCAACATCCTCTGCCTCAACATTTCGCCTCTGTGCTTCAGTGATGTGAGTCTCTCCTTCCTCTTTCTTCTTGTCTGGACATTCATAAGACTTGTGTCTGACCTTTCCACAGGTGAAGCATTTTATCACTCCACTTCTTCCTCTTCCTCTACCTCTAGTATGAGGAAAAATGTTGTTATCAACATACTCTCCTCTCTGATCAGCATACTACCTTCTCTATCCAGTATATTTCCCTTTCTGTGGGATTCCACCTCTCTCAATATGAGGTTGAGGTTTCTTCCAGTCTTCCTTAGGCTTCTGACTTCTATCTTGGACAACTGATTTGCCCCTGGCTTGACTTTTGCCTCGGCCTCTTTGACCTTGTTTTCGGCTCAGCTTCTCTTCTACCTTTAGAGCCATTTGATAAGAATCTTCCACCATTCAAATGGTCATCATGCTCATCTCATCCTGAATTTCGTATCTCAGGCCATTCATATACCTAGCAACCTTTTCATCATTACTTTCCCGATGACCTAATTTGATGTTTAGCCTGTAGAACTCTTCAGTGTACTCCTTCACTATCTTCAGCTTTTGTTTCAAATTTTGCATTCTCCAAAACAGAGTAATCTGGTAATCTCTGGGAATGAATTTCTCTTTCATCTTTGCAATCATCCTATCCCAACTGTTGATTTTCTTCTTATCTTGGAAACGTCTGTCAGCTTACAGTTCATCCCACCACAATGCTGCATGTCCTTTAAGTCTCATGACAGCGTGTTTGACCTTCTTGTCTTCTTCGACATCTTCATAGTCAAAATATGTGTCCAGAGCTCTAATCCAGTCTAGAATCTCTTCAGCATCCAAGTTTCCCTCATAAACTGGAATGTCCATTTTGGGTCTTGCACCCATTCTTGCAATAGCTCTAATCAAGCATTCATTTGGTGCATCTTCTGATGTGACTTCTTCTTCTCCATGTCCAGCTTCATCTTCACTTTCAGACTCACTGACATCTCCAATATCAGTTGTGTGCCTCGTCTTTATTTCCATGTCCACGACTCTGGCGCGTAGGTCATGTATATCTCTTTCCATGACTGGATTCGGCACCTGTCTACTCTTTCTCTTGACACCTCTCTATCCTCTGGTAGATCGAGTGTTTGTCTGTCCCTTCTTGTCGGTGGCACGACTAAAATTCCTTCTCGCTTTTCCTGCCTGAAATATACAAACAAGAATCAGGCTCTGATACCAAGATGACACAACCCTCCCAACCCGCAGGTCGAAAGTATGCACTCAACAGGATCGTTCTTCTTCCACTAGCCCAAAGAGCTCTCGATAATTGGCTCTTCTATTCCTCTTTCGGGAAATCTGCACCCACAGAAAACCTCGACGAATCTCCCTTCGCACTTCAGGAGAGCTGACTTCATGACATCGTGAGTCTTATGGTCAAGCATTTGTGCCTTCAAACCTCCAAACACCGATATGTCGAGTTCCGATAAACGCTGGAATGCTAAGGTTCCGCCTCCACAAGAAATCAATGATTCTGGAGGTTTTCCTTGATCCAATGGTCAACGCTATTTTATGCATCAGGAGCTCGATATACAAGAGCTCTATGTCTCCTCTACCTTCCGATCCCGAAATCCTGAAAGACTTGAGTGCCTGCTTTGGGTCCCACAAGCCTTGTCAAGAACCTCCACATTCTTCCATGCGTCTCTTCACCAACTCTCCAGCTGACGTGGGCTTCTGCCACCTGTCGTCTCCTCGCGATCTTCTAGCCTGTGTAATTTCACTATTTCGGGTATCGGGGGTCCTAGACTCGCGATCCCAACCTTATGTCACCGTGAACCCCGAATTCCCGAATCCCGAAGTTCTCTCTTTCGCATTTCAGGGATTTGATCCACCAACCTCTTGGCTTACCCTCGTTCATTCAAACCCTAAATTTCAAAATTGCTCGGACCCCGCCACGTGTCCAAGTACTGGCCCCACTATGAAATCTTTCGCAGTGTCAGGGTTTCAAATTTCACAATTTCGCGAATCCAAACATCGAAGCTTCGATCCTTCCACCCACGAATTATCGAAATGAAATTTCAGGGATAGATCCAACGGTCCATGTCGATCTTGTTCAACGACTCTAGTTTCCCTTGGACTTGTGCTTCAGAACAACACCATGTAACCTCCTTGATCCTCTGCGAGATCCGACAGCTCGCGGGACTTCGAGAATTCTCCACGGGGAATTTTGACCGTCCGTTTTCCCTTCAAGAAATTCTGCACTTGTAAACAAAGTGTTTTTCCATGGAACTTAACCACCTACAACACAAAATTGCGACGCCTCCTTTCAACGCCTCAAGGCACCAAGCTTCTGTGATTTTCTTCGACAACTATGAAGACTCTATCCCTCCTTATCTTTCTCCAACTCCGAGTCTTAAAGAAGACTCCTGCACACACTCCTTGTGGAAAATCCTTCAATTACTTCAAAGAATTAAAGTCCTTCGACTCTGTGTGTTCCTTGCAGTAGCATTCTCTCAACAGTCCTTCAGGTCTTACAAACCCTGAAACTACTCTCGGCCTACACACACTTTGCACGGCTCCTGTGCCTAACTGCACTTCTGAGGAAATGAGAACAAAAGCTATCCTATCTGAGCTTTCATAGACAAACCTCTGAACCCTTTGTCAATGCACTCTTTGCAGAAAATTCAATTGCACTCCTTGCAAGAACTCTTTCTCAGATAGAGAAACAATTGAAACTCATCCCTTACTCCCTCTCAGACTTAAAACACAAATTATGAAATCATATACACAACATATAAAGCAAATGTATAACAAAAAGTAAACATCCATGAGCATAATATTCAACAGGCATACACAGAGAAAAAATAGGACACCATGAATTTGAATCGAAGCTCTTTCTATTAATTCAAATCTATGTACATTGGTGTTTACAACTATAGCTCTCTGCTCTCTTCTCTATGCACTATGCTCATAATAATCTTACAACTATACAATGAGGGTGTCTATATCCCGTTTCCCTCTTGAGCTCTAAGACTGTCTAATCTAAGCATTAAATTCTATCTACCTACATTAACTTTGCATAAATGCCTCTATCTACTTCAGATGAGAGCGGGATGCTCAAGGTTTGATTACAATTTTCCTCCATAAATGTGAATACGCCTCTATTAACTATCCCATTAATTATATAGCGCTTTCAAACTTCAAAACATTTCAACAAGAAATGTCTTGGCGCTTGTCCAGTTGTCCTCCACATCTACGCACGTTTGCTTCCTATTGGCGATGCTCCTGCATCAATGTTCATCCTCTGTTGGAATACCTGTGTTGTCGAACATGGTATCAGAGCTTGTGTGAAGACCCACTCCTGTTGTAGATCGAGATTGTGAAGCCGAGTTGCCTCATCTCCACTTTTTGTCATTTCTGTACATTTTTTGGCTGAAAGGAATGTTCCATTTCATTCAGAGCACTCATTTCAGTCGAGAACACTTTTTTTTTCACTCGAAAAGGTTTCTGTTTGCCCAAGATACGACCATTACAGTCAGATCTAGAGGTATAAAGTTTGAATATGCATTTTTTATTTTTTTTTGCAGAGTAGTATCTTGGTTTTTATTTATTTATTTCTGGGTTTATACTCTTTTAGATCTGTGTATGTTCTTTTCCCCACACCCTGTATGTTCTTGGCAATTCAGAAACAGATAGGAAAAGGTGCATAACAACAACGACGACAACGACAACGACAACGACAACGACAACAACAACAACAACAACAACAACAACAACAACAAAAACAACAACAACAACAACAACACCCTTAATCCTTCTTCTAAACATTACAATATGTTTTGCTAGATCATTTGGTTAAAAGTTGCCTTATTAAGTAAGAGGTCTTGAGTTCAAGTCTCTCTTTTGTTACCTTTTTTGAAAAAGTTCATGCTAAAATTGTAAAGTGTATTTCACTTCAAGTATAAAAGTGAATCACTATAAGTAGCTTTAATATTTTATTTTAGAATTATTTATTTTGCATGCAACTTTTCTGTTATAAAGTAACTTCATTGTAAAAGTGATTCCCACTTCTCTTTATAAAAGTGGGTCACTTCATAAAGCAACTTACACAGTCACGTGGTCATTTGGCTACCAATTGTGGCTTTTTTAAAAAGGGCATAACTCTAACATCGGAAGTCCGTTTTCAGTGCCGTTTTTTTTAAAACCGCATAACGTTTTGATATCTTTCCATCCAGATCATCAGTTTTGGTTTTTAAATCCACATTATCTGCATATTTAATATGGATTCTACAAGTATTGTCTTGCTTACCAACAACAACTACTTCCAATGGAAATCTTATATGGAAGAGTTATTAAGAAGTAAAGGCTTGTACCAGATTACCTTGGAAAAGGAAAAAGCACCCACTGATGATTATAAGAAAGCCAAGTGGGATAATAGGAATGACGAAGCACGTGGAATAATCAGAATTTCTATCTCTCCTGATTTAAGGTACCACCTTCAAGATATTGATGACCCCAAAGAAGCTTGGGACACGATTGAATCTATGTTTGGTAAACTCAATATTATAGGAGCACAACAGTTAGAAAATCAAATACTGACCTTGAGTCCAAATGATTTTTCTTGCCTTGGAGACTATCTATCTAGGTTTAAAACACTCAGAATTTTATGTGAAGAATGTAAGATAAAGATGGAGGAAGAGCATTGCATCTAT
>ML838363.1:11336-39097 GCA_009831015.1 Picea engelmannii | reverse complement strand
ATTCATACATTGTGTTACATTGTTTACAATACAATATACATATAGGAGCCAGCGGCATCCAAAACCCTAACCCAATGACCTGGATTAGACCAAAACCCTAATTCCTTAACCGGAAATAGAAAACCATCGGCAAAAAACCATGTTCCGAAAAACCACCTAATATCATGTGGTCCCGGAAATATGTCATCCTGGTAATATGTCGTCCCGGAAATATGTCGGCCCGAAAAACAAATTTCGGGGGCACTGCCCCCGAACCCCTGCACCCCCCCTCTAACCCCCTCTGCGCACCCAGCACAGGTTCTCATACACTACTACTCGTGAAAAGAATATAACACATACCCAACAATACCTGAAAGTGCGCAGAAAAATAACACAAGTGCAGAGGAGAAACCCAAGCTTATTTTCAAAACCATCGAATAGTATAGGCAAGAGATTGAGGAATTAAAATAAAAAATGACTCCTACAACTCCTCCTAAGGTGAGAAAGTAGAGCAAATAAGAAGTTGCACTCCAAATGGCAGCAATGGAGGAATAATTTATTGCAACATCAGGATTTTTTGACAAAGTGGCGCACCTCTAGACAACGTTGGATGAGGATGAGTAGGTCCAACAGTGGGACCAAGAGGAGGAGAGGATAAGTGTAGCCATGCAAGAGATCAAGAACCAACAGAAAACGATGAGCATCACAAAGCGCCTAAAAAGTAATTAGGACTTGAAGAAGATGCAGGCATATTTGAACACCGCGCAGAGACATAAACAAGAGAGACAAACATAATTAGAACCACTCCAGGAGCAAGTAGCACAACTGATTACAAAATTGGAGGAGGAAAAGAGGAATATGGTGCATGCACAAACATAGGGTGCAACACTGATCCAGGAGGAGATCACAATGCAGTAAGTAGAAGCACTGACAGGAAGAGTTGTGCATGTCCAGTAAAGAGGAAGGGAACTTGCAGACAAGTTCCACAATGTAGCATAGGTTGTCCAGGGATCACACAATGGCTAGGTGGCTCAAGACGAGCCACATGTCAGTGTTGGGGGCCTGTTGGGCACAGGCCTATTTTGAGGAAATACTATTTTTGGAGGATAAAACCCATAATTGGAAAAAGACAGTGGGAAGGAAAAGAAACATGTGCGAGGAAAGAATGCAAGGCATGCATGTAGGAAAACCTAACCACATTAGGGTTAGGGTTTTTGTAGGAGATTGTAATGGTCGATGAGCTAAAAACTAGTATAAATAAGTAACTAGGAGGTCTAGGTTGGGGTTGCTAAGTTTTGGTCTGTTCATTCAGGGAAACTATTATAAGATTGAATACCATTTTTGTAAGTTGTTGAGTTGTAGGGGAGAAAGGTAGCTAGACCTTGAGGTTTATATCGTAGGCTTAAGAGCCTGGTGCGATCTAGTCAGCCTCACATAAATCGTGGAGTTTGTTTTGTGATTGTATGAATGGAGTTGGTGTGTGTGTGGTGCCATATATTGCAGAACCATAATAAATGAGCCTGAGAAGCCAGATCTTTGTGGACGTAGCCCAGGAGGGGGTGAACCACGGTAACACGTGTGTTATGTGATGTGTTTATTGAATAATTACTTTTTGTAAGTAGTTAGTTGATGAATGAATAATTTTCTGAGATATGTCATATGTTATATTTGTTAGAATGCATGCATAAAATTAATATATTAATGGATCTTAAGAATAATAGAAGGAACCACCAGATCAAGGCTTAAGACGAGGAAAATAAATCTCATATCCCCACTTTTCCCAAGACTGCAAGCATCTGAGCATTGCAGTCATCCATAGAACTATCTCGGGTGAGACTGCACAATACACTTGTTTGTTGTGTTTCCTTCTAGTTTACTAGGAGGGCTGATAATTTTAGAGGGATATGTTGGAAGCTTATTCAGATCTGAACCTAGGTTGGCCCAAGAAGTAGTTAGAGAAGGAGATCAACCGACAGACAAGAAAAGAGTATTTCTATTAAAATTATCAATACAAGTACACAGGTGACAAACTTCTGTAACCACACATATCGGAACCGAGAAACTGAGTCCCTCTAGCTAGGCCTCCACCACTTCAATCCTCCACCAAATGCAAGCTAATATATAGGATTCAATGAGGTTCTTCATCACAAAGAAGGAATATCTTGGAGGATTAACAATGAGTTCATACTTTCAAGGACAAAAGGGTGTAGACTCAATATGAAGTGAAATTTCTCCAAAGTGTCTTTACTCTCAAAGTTAAATTGTTGAATCCCTCAAGGCTTCGATATGGCTCAATTTATAGCCTTCAAATGGAACTGAAGGGCCAAGTTAGAGCGTTTCTAGTATATGGAAGGTCAAGGATCATGGATCCCGTGACATGGCATGGAAACTCGATATAATTTTTAATTTTGAGAACCAAACCCGATGTATGTGGGTTGTAGTGGAGCAACATGTGTATACACATGTTGTATAACTGATAGGGAACATATATGTGGAAAAACATGTTTTTTTTGTTCTGGAATGCAAAAAAAAGGGAACTTCAAGTCTGCATAGGGAAACAGAAGGCCATCCAAGCAAGTTTCATGGAGTGAGGAAATTTTTTTTGTAACATATTTACAGAGAAGAGACAATTGAATATTTCAGTGTGAATATAGATTGGCATATCTGAGGCAGTGAGACCAAGGAAGTGAACTTAAGAGAAAAGAGAAATTTACAGGAGCCGAGTGTATGGAAGAAACGATACTACAACAATGTCTCTAAGGTAATCCATGAGTTTCATAAGGGAAAAGCGCGACCATCCATGAGTAGGCATTGTACAGGTCATGGATCTGTGAAGAAGACAATCAAAAAATTAGAGATCTAATCCACCAGGTCAACTATATATTGAAGGTATGTCTTCCTGTGTATGTTAGGGTGTCTATTCTGAAGAAATCGGGTACATATATGTCTTAGTGATTCATAAGCATTTGATTTGGAGAACCCTCTTGTGGATCTTGGTATGAGGTATATGTGGTTGTAGTCTTGATGCAATATCGAAATCAATAGTAGCAATAGAAGTATCATAAAAAACAACAAAAATAGGTTATCAGTTACAATGACAGAGGTAGTGACATATTGGTCTACATTTATATTTCAGGGCGATTGGACAGGGCAAGGAAAGGGGGTTGTAGCCTCCTTCCGGTTGGAGTCGGTAAATTAAGGAATTGGAGATTCCTTCAGGTTGCAGCCTGTAAATAGGGGGTTGGAGCCTCCTTTCATTTGTAGCTAGAGAAATAGGAAGTTGGTGATTCCAATGAATGTACTCTTTGATAAATAAGAAACACATTCAATGGTTTTCTCCCACATTGGGTTTCCACGTAAATTTTTTGTGTATTGTGTTTATGTGATATTTATGCATTGAATTATGGTGATGATGGTATATTGAATGCTAATTATAAACTATTAAACATTATTGGATGTTTTATATTGTGTTTAAAAGTACTTATTATGCTCATACTGATTCACGTCCCCCTCTCAGTATTCCAACATGTCATTCATGTTATTTGTTTCCCAGATAAATCCATTGAAGGTGAAACTAAAGATCTCACAATGAACCAGGAAATGGAGGGTGAGTTGCAGTAAAAAAAGATCAATTTGGTATGATAGGGGTGAGTTGAATATTTTTAGGGCTAAACCCTTTCTAGTCCTTTGGGGCATCCGGATTGCAAGGAATTCCACTATTTCTTAGGACACATCAATTCTCAATTTCCAAATTACTACATAGGTAGATGTGACATATTTCAATAATCTAAGTCTCCTCAGAATCCTGTGATTGGAAGACAAGTGGGTGAAGTTCTAGTGGACAAGTCATTTTCTTGGGGTATTTTGATGGAGCCTTCCAGGGTCAATATTCTATCATCCTTAGAGGTGTTCGTTACTTCTTAGAATCACATTATTATCAATTCAAACCTAATCTGGGAAGGGGCACTAGCAATTTCAGATAATTTATGGCTCTCAAATATTTGTTGAAGATAGCCTTGGATAAAAGATAGGTACAAATACACGTCTTTAGAGATTCCTTGTTGGTGATCACTTGGATGAACAATCAACTCTGGATTCACAACATCACTTTACTTCCCCTAGTTGTGTAGTCAAAGGATATTTCCAATCATTTTCATTTGATCACTTATTTGCATGTGTATAGAGAATTGAATACATCAACAGATGGTTTGTCAAAGGCAAGTCTACAACTTCCAATTGGAAAATTATTTCTTGAGGAAATACTTAATGGAAAATATCTGAATCTAGACAAGAAACTTTGTTATTTTAAATATTCTAGCTTATTAGTGGTTGATATAATTTTTCTATTTTTTGGAATTTGTAATATGTCAGTATTTGGAAATTTAAATTGTTTATTATAAGTAGAACACAATTAGTCTTATCTTGGATATCTCTAGGATTGTGTCCTTATCAATTTTCATGACTATGGGAGATCTAGATCTTTATGGATTTTATGGATTTATACTTCTCATGCTATATAATATTCCATGAACACTTGAAGAGTGTGTTTTTTTAGTTCTTTACTAAAATAAAATAAAAAATGTTTTTTTTTTCCTTTAAAAAATAAAAATAATTGATAGAATTATTAATTCCCCTCAATAAAACATAAACACAAATCCCAAACAAGAAAATATAAGAATAATTCCTATGTAAAATATGTCTGAAATTTTCTAGAGCCACACTTACCTTGTTTCTTTGTTGTAGGAAATTAGACTACAAAAATACTTACCTACCAACCTTCACTTTATGTAGATCAAAATTTCTTGTAAGCATGGATCTCTAAAAGAAGAAGAGAACACCAACCATTCTAGGTAGAGTGTGCATGCAGGATGTTATGTGGAAGAGCATCTATGCATGCAATGACATCTATTGCATAACTACATGACATATTAAATGATCATCATGAAAGTCCCATCGACTAAAGTGACATATTATATGACCACAACCAATTTATGAATGGAATAAAAGTAAAAAATTGTTTTGCACATTCGGAAAATAAAATGATTGAAATGATTTATTACAAAATACTATTACAAAGCTTGCTATTTTATAAGCTATAATTTTTGTAACATTTTTTTTCTCATAGAAGAATTAAAAAAAAAGAGTATTGTTTTATTTTAATTTTACTTTTAAAAGTGTTTTTTTGTTGTTGGAATTAACGTGTTGAAAAATCTCTAGGACACTGGGATTATACAAAATTAACCACTCAAATTTATAGATCAAACAATTTCTAATTAAATTTCAAACAAAATTAAACAAAAAATATAACTAGAAAAAAACCAAAACTTAAAATAGTTAAACTATAACACTTTCAAATGATAATAATTATTATAATTAAATAACTAGTTCATATGAAAAAATAACATATTATTTTAGAATTTAATATTTTATAAAATATAATTATTGCAATATTTCTTCTAAAATGTAAAGCATAAGAAAACTTTGCATGAAAATTTGTAATATTCCAATTTAAGTGTACTTCCAAATTATTGTAATTGTTAATTTAAGTGGTTGATACATATAAAAAAGTAAATATTATTCTAGAACCTTCTACTTAGAGGATTAATAGAGACTTAGAGAATTAATAGATAAAACATATGATTGATAAATTATTGTAATATTTTTATATTATTTGATTTTAATTATATTCTCATTCTCACACATGGTTGTAATTATGAATACATTTATATCATGGTTATAATTATGAATATAAAATGATATATATCATTTTATTTTAATTATATTCTCAAATAATTATAATTATGAATACATTTATATCATTTATTTATATCATTTGATTTTAATTATATTCTCAAATGTTTGTAATTGTTAATGTAAAATCATTTGTATATATAAAAAGTAAAATATTATTTTAAAGTTTATTGCTTTATAAAATTTAATGATTTTAATAGGTCTTCTTCTGTATGAGTCCTAATAAGGAGATTTTTTAATGAAAAATTTGTATTATTTGATTTTAATTTTACTTTTTAATGGTTGTAATTATTAATATAAAATGGTTTTGTGAAAAATTGCATTATTTGATTTTAATTTTACTTTCTAATCGTTGTAATTATTAATATAAAATGGTTAGTGCATTAAAAAAAAAATAGTATAAACTTACTTCTTTATAAAGTATAATTATTGTAATATTTCTTCTAATATGTAGAAAATAAGAATTTTAATGAAGATATATATTTTTGTGATTTTATTATTCATTTTACATGATTGTAATTATTAGTCTAAAATGATTTGTGCATAATTTTTTTAAAGTAAACAATTATATTAATATGGATAGAAATTGCATATAAACATATAGGAGATTTAGTCTCACAAAGACCATGGCAATTTCTGGATTTCTATATGATTTGTGCATATATTTTTTTAAAGTAAACAATTATATAAATATGGATAGAAATTGCATATAAACATATAGGAGATTTAGTCTCTAGATCTTCTAATATGTAGAAAATAATAATTTTAATGAAGATATATATATTTGTGACTTTATTACTCATTTTACATGATTGTAGTTATTAGTTTAAAATGATTTGTGCATATTTTTTTTTAAAGTAAACAATTATATTAATATGGATAGAAATTGCATATAAACATATAGGAGATTTAGTCTCACAAAGACCATGACAGTCTTTGGATCTCTATAGTTCAAAAAAAAAAATTACGCCTGCCCCTGAGGGGAAACCAGGCCTTAACTAGTTTAAACTTAACATGTCTGACCAGGTTCTAATTGTCTATATTGATATCCAAATCTAAAAGCATATATAGCATAACAATAGAAAAAGAACTAGAAAATGATGTCATTTTTCATGCAGAACCCAAGGGTTGGTGAGGTCCACGGTCTCTCGCCCAACAACAACCTTGGAGGACTCAGCCTTAGCACAATTTCTGTTAGGAGGGACAAAGTTTTCTCCTTGACGATTGTAAATACAGGTGACTACCTCAAACACATAAGCATTGTGAATTACCTAAGCTTCTTTCCTACTTTTAAGTTGGTGAAAATCTTACTCTTTCAGGAGCATTCCCATGGCTACCATTGTCTTGGTGTGCCTTCACTTCTTGGATGGCTGAGCAGAGTGAGATAGACAGTCAACAAAGATGATAGGATCAAGAAACTGACAACAGGGAGAGAAACACGTAAACCCAAGAAAGAACATGCCCGAGACATCGGTTTCACTAAGTCAAGTCCCCATATTTATGACTGAAATAGATCCCTGATCAACCTCCATCAATTGGGTATTGATTGTCGATTGTGAGATGTCCTCCATCATAATGTTGCAAGGGAGCCTAATCCACAATGGGAGGACCAATGTTGTTATCATCCATGAACCTGGAGACCATAAAACCTTCATGACTATCATGTGAGAACAAGGCAGGAATGAGGTTTTCCTTGAACTCAGTTTGCTCATGATAACCCACCAAACCACCTACATACAATCGACTTCGACATGACTGGGAATGTTGTTCTAAACATCGTTGAGAGAGACAAATGTGCGGGAAGGCTGACAATCTGCAACCATTTGTTTGTGAAGGTAGGGTACCTCCTCAATCATACCCCATTGTCATGCAGTCTAATATAAAAGACTTGTACATATAAAAATAAAATAATATTTTAGAATTTATAAGAAAAAAATTCATTAAATTTTATATTATTTCACTTTAATTTTTAACTTTTACTCTCAAATGGTTGTAATTATTAATACAAAATAGTTAGTAAATATAAAAGAGAAAAATATTCCTTCGTATAAATGATATAAGAAGAATTTTCATAAGCAATTTTATTAAATTATTGGACAACATTCATGAGATATGATTGACACATATAAAAAGGAAAATATTAGTTATAATATTATTTTATAACTTATTGGATTCAAAGTTATTTACTTGGCATCCAACAACATATATCTTAACATACAAAACATTTAATGTTATAGAATTAAATGCTTATTACTCATGACATCCAATAACACATACCTTAACATACAAAACATTTAATGTTATAGAATCAAATGCTTATTACTCATGGCATCTAACAACACATACTTCAATCTATAAAAGAATTTAATGTTATAGAATCAGAGCTTATTAGTCCCTGCCGTAGGCGTAGAGGGACTATAGAAATCGATAAATCGTTGACTGCATATTACTTTGTCCTTTGACCCAAAATATTTGCACAATACCTATTGTTGGAGCTATGGAAATAAAATCATATATTTTTATATAATAAAAAGTAACATATATGTACTGATCTGATTGGATAAGAGATTGGAGGTCTTATTGCCGGCTTCGCTATTCCCAATTTTATATATGTTGGCATATCCAAAGTATTTGATCGTACATGGTCTTTTTTTAATCATATATTTTGTTATGCATTCGTCGATGGTGGATTAATGCTAGCATTAATTCGAATGTTTGGTTTAGCATTTTATGCTAGGTGAATTTATGACAATGTTAGATATGGTGGCGTATCCAAAGTTTGGATTTCCAAAACATTCTATGGTGTTCGAACTATTCTTACAAAAAATATAATTTTTCTTTTTGGGATACGTCAGAGTCCTGCCACATTGAGACTTTTTCTTAAATGTTTACAGTGCATTTCTGACAGACTTAAATGTTTACCTAACAGGCTTGGTAGTGTTGAATGGTTACTTAATAGGCTTGTTACAAGACATTTTCTTCTATTTTTTAAATTTTTATGCTTCAGCGGTGTTGCTGGTTCAGTGGTCCATGCTTGCTTTTTGCATGCCACTGATTTCTTATTTGCATGTTGTCGTTGTTCTTGCTTGCCTGTTCATGTTGTTGCAGTTTGGACGTTTGGGTTTCTGCAATCGCGATTGGAACATCATCATTCCTGAGGGGGGTGGTTGTTGCTTGTTTCTTTCTTCATTGTATGTTGTTTATTGTTGCTTGATTTGACTTTGCAGGGTACCGGTCCTGCACCTGCAGTTGGGCCTTTTAGTGCTTCTTAGTTGGGTTCTTGTTTGGCCAGGGTTTGCAAATGTTGGGATGTTGCATCTGCGGTTGGATCTTTGGTCACATTTTGTTTTGCACTGCAGTTTTCATAGAATACTATTAAGATAAAATAACAGACTAAAGAATTGCAGGCGGTGTAAATTGCATCTGTTATGCGTTGAAGCAAAGTTTGATGGCCTCAAAATATATTTCATGGTTGCCGGTGATTTTTACTTGGATTCTGTGTTACTATGGTTTTATAGTTATGACAATGGCTTTTGCTGTGTGGGAGATATAGTTGTTATCTCCCTTTTACTTTCCTATTGTAAACTGCATTTGACTTTAGTTTTTCGTGTTTATGTGGTCATTCCGAGCGACCGCCATTCGGTTGCATAGTTGGCCACTTTTATGGACGTGGCTTCGCGAATAGTTTCTATCGGACTATGACAAGTCGTGTTTGGTGTATACATTAGCTTTCCCGAATTAGTTTTCTTTAAAATAATCCTAGGCAGAAGAGAATGCAATTTATGAAATTATAGGTTTCTTGGACCGTGGAGCCATCATCCCATACTTAGCCAGTTTTTGCATTGCGGGTTGATGGGGTAGGCGGCTGAAAATTGACAATCGGAGAGTTCCACGATATACAAATTGACAATCGGTCAGCAGCAATAGTTTCATGATCATTCCGACCGATCGCAATTGGGTTCCATACTTAGCCAGTATTATGGACGCGCCTTCGCGGATAGGTTGTATCAAACTATGGTGTATACATTAGCATTTCCGAATTAGTTTTCTTTAACAGTAGGGCTCCTGGACATAAAACATTGAAATTTATCAAATTATAAGTTTCTTGGACAACATAGATTAAACATAGGAAATATGTAATTTTATAGAGTAGATATATACAGCCTGCATGGAGCTATCATCCCATACTTAATTAGTTTTTGCATCGCGTGCTGTCAGGGTAGGCGGCTGAAAATTGACAATCGGAGACTTCGGCGATATAGAAATTGACAATCGGACTTGCGGACTATTTGAATTTGAAGGCCGTCATGTCCAAAAAAGTTAACATTGTCGAAATAGTTTACTTTACGTGCATTTTACATACCCTGGTGGACAAAACACACACAAAAAAAAAATAGTGAGAATTTTTTGGATTGCGGGTTCTTGGGATGGCAGGCTCTAGGTTCGGTCCTTGTTGTTCCGTGTCCTACAAATAGCACAGATAGTTCTGCGATATACAAAATAAAAATTGGGCTTGTGCACTATTTGAATTTCAAGGGCTCCTGCAAAACAACTATCATTCTCGGATTACTTTTCTTTGTGTATGTTTTACATACACTTGTGAACAAAAAACAAAACAATAGTAGTAACGTCTGTTACATAGGGCTCCATCCCCGCTACCTTTTGCGCTTCCCAATACACATTAAATATGCTTTGAAAAGTTAGAACCGAGCAGATAGGTTCGAAAAGATGGGCTTTAATAACTGGAAAGCTCGAGGACATCTCTAATTAAAATGAATAGATAGGCAAATATTATGGGATCTCGTAATTTGTTTTTGCCTGCATTTTAAATTTGCAAAATTATTATTATTATTATTTTCCTTGTGCATTTTTAGTTTTGTTCAAAGCTTCAGCATAGTTCACGAACGTGTCGGCGATAGAGACCTTGATGTCATGTCCCTCTTTAATATTGCGCATTTCAAAATGATGGGCTTTAAGAACTGGAGGACATCTCCCATTAAAATGAATAGATAGGCGAATATTATGGGATTTGGTAATTTCTTTTTGCCTGCATTTTGAATTTGCAAAATACTCTTTATTTTATTTTTTGCTTGTGCAATTTTAGTTTTCTTAAAAGCTTCGAAAAAGTTCACGAACATGTCACCCATAGAGGCGTTGACGTCAAGTCCCTCTTTAATATTGTGCATATCTTAGATGTCAGATTTCAGAATCTGCTCGGATATGGGAATTTTAATACGTGCTAGTAGTCACTATTGAGAGTACATATTAAAAAAGATTGGCATTAATAAGTGAAAATATCGAGAACATCTGTCATTAAAACAAATCAACACAAAATCTACGGTAGACCATCCAACCTTGCTTTTAAATACTTATTGCCATTTCTCTCTATGATCAAAGAGTTGCGCTTTAGGGTGCCTTCGTTCTAATGTTCCTAGTCATGCACATGTAAGAAAACTTAGAGATGCGATTGACGAGCAAATGAAAGAATAGAGCCTGGTTTTATGTGACGTGAGCTTTGAGTAAAAACAAAACTCTGTTATATAAAGAGAAACTCAGAGAGGATGAAAAAAACAGAACAAGTATGTTCTGGTTGGTGTTCTCCCTGTGTTCGATGCTTTGGTTCGTTGAAAATGTTGGTTGGAGATTTGTTGTTTGAACTTATTTGTTTTATTGCTGGGAATTGTAATGGATTTTGAGGTCGGGTACAAAACAGTTCTTCGTTTAAGTATATAGCTTCTTCCAACAACACAGATTTGGCAAGTGTATTGAGTTGTACAGATTGCATAAGTATTTGTCTACCTCAGAGGCAGGTAGCAGAAACTGTATGGGTGGATAAAATGACATATTATCACTGCAAAAGTTTCTATTTCATAGTATGGTGACCTGCATGTGGGTCTGGTAACCAACTTGACATAAATCTATGTTCTTTGTGAAAGTTTGTTTGATTTCCTTTGGATGTAGTTGCAGACTCTACATATTTGGCGTCACCTTTGAAAATTCCAGAGATTTCTGTGGGCCGCCATATCTCCATAGCTATGAAGAAAGATATATTTTGATGCCATCTGCAACATTTGATACACTTGCCACACCTGTTCTGGTGCATTCTGCAGCATTTGATGCACTTGCCACACCTCTACTACCCAAAGAAGTTATGTACCTCAACAGAGTTTCTTTTTGCATCTGGGTTGGACATTCCTTCCAATTTACTGTAATAAAGCAAAGAAGTTCCACATACAAATCCTCAGGCAAGCTTCTCAACCAAACAGATGATTGAATATAGGGAGAATACTAGTCACTATGTACTTGAATTATTTTCCGCTACTTTAGCTGTTGTGACATAGAACGACTCCTTCCACTTTGAAATCAGCTTGAATGGCATTTGTAAGTTGTCTTGGATGTCAAGGGTCAGGAACATTGCAAGAAAATCACCTTAAACCCCAACTTTTCGATAACAGAGGGAAATTAATACTTGACAAAGAAAGGAATGTTGAATAAATAGGCATTGCAAGTAGGCCATATCTGGAAGAGAGAAGATATTCAAAAAAGTGGGATAGATGTACTTGGCAGCACCGATTAAGTACAAAAATATGAAGAAGCTTCATCAATGTACATATTTTAAATTGGTCGACAGAAGGAAAAATCGCTATCATTGTCGAAAATAGCCTTGGCTTTATTTTGTAACCCACCTTATTTGAATATAGAATAATTTTGGTTTATTTTTTAATAGTATTTTCCAATTTATGGTATTTGTTTTAATTGTATTTTCTACCTTCTTCCCCTGTGTGGTTAAACATGAAACATAAGGTTTTGTTTCTGCTGCCTAGTACTTCAATCTAAATAAAACCTGCCCTATTCTTTGTTTACACTTTACATGTAAGAATAATTTTTCATAGGCCATACTTAAGTGGTGACGACCTTGTATTTAAAGAAAGAAATTGGAGGACCCGTGCTTCTCCCATTCTTTGGGTTCCGTGAATAGAATTAATAATGAGTAACGACAAGGCGGCTGAACTGTTGACGCAATGTTCCTGTGAAGTTTGTTGGATATATTGCAACTTTTTCTATTTGATAATATCTGTGCATATACACTAATATCAATAGTATTGGAATAAATACAAAAAAACTTCTTCTTTGACAAAGATTAGGCAATTATGTTTGGGTTTATGGTATTCAACAACTATGTCCATTGTTCCGTCATATACATCTTCCATCCTAAGAACTTTCATAATCTGCAATTTATGCTTTAATTACTTAAAAGTCACACCAAATTTTGATTGCATTTAATTTAATTTAGATATTGATGTTTATGGAGAACTGATGTTTGTTTATCTCATTGCAATGAATACAAGATGAATAGATGATAAGGAGTTTATGTCGTTGAGACCACAATGCAGATTCATGTTTCTTGTTGTGTTATGTACATGTTGCAGTCAAAATTTTTGAGGTTCCAGCGAAATTTGCAAGCCGAGAAGCATCTTGCAGATTGGGAGATCACTTGCATTTGAAATAACCAATCCATTAATATATATTACTATGAATACTATTCAGATAAATATGAAAAATTTGTTCATTGATAGATGCTAGTATGAAAAATATTGAAATAGATATCATAACTTTGTCTTGGCCAATACTTTCCTAGTTATTTGGGCACCAGGCCCCTGATTAGTGATACTCAACACCTATGTCCCCTGTTTTGTCATATACATGTCGCAGCGAAACAACGTTAGTGATTTGTTCCTTTCCATACTTGGCCAATTTTATGCCCGCCACTGCGGGGCCGACGCTTGTGAACCCAGCTGCTTATCATTCCGCAATATACATCTTGCATTGAAAAGATCTGTCATATACAATTTCACCGTGGGTTCCTCGTACACATTGACTTCATTCAAAGTATCTGTTGCTTCTTTCCATCCCTAGAAACTTCGCATCCTTCCTGATATACATCAACAATGCTCTTACTAGTGACAAGTGGAGAAAGTGGTACGAAAGATACCTCCGTCATCTGCAATTCATGCTTTAACATCTTCATCTATATCCTCGCACGACGGATCCGACCGAGAATTGTTCCTTTCCATACTTAGCCAATTTTATGCCCGTCGTTGTGGGGCCGGTGCTTGCGAACCCTGACGTTCTTCTGCGAGATACTTAGTCCTTTTTCCATTCTCTTTTTCCCGTATATTATCTACAATTCCACTGCCAACACCTCCGTCCTTTTTCCCTTATTTTCTTCCCATATATTATGGGACTATAAAATATGGACATGATATTCTATAAAGCACACACAAATTCTGCATTCCATACCTAGCGACATTTTCGATCGCGGGTTCTTGGGCATGCAGGCGAGCTCAAAAATAGGGCTCCATTGTTCCGTAGCCTACAAATAGCACCCAGAATTATGCGATATACAAATTGACAAGAGAATCTGTGGACTGGCTGAGTCAACATTGCACTTCTATTGTTATGTGTCCTCCAAACATCACTCCCAGTTCCGTGATATAGAAATTGACACACAGAATGAAGAAATGGCGGAGTGCATATTGCCATTGTTTACGGATGCCAATCCCTGTGAAGTATCTAACAATATCTAAAAATTTATTTAGAATACTAAATTAGCACTTATTAGTGACAATTGGACACAGAGGTACGAAACAGTTCGAATTGCAGTCTCTGCAATATACAAATTGACTACCGGACATCGTCCGCTCTTCCGTCTTACAGATTATGCATTCAAATGTTCATAGCAATACAATTAGAAGGTCCGGGCCTCACCTCCTCTGCAGATACCTTCTTAGCCTGTTTTGGATCCTCCTTTTGGTGGGTTCACGAAATATGCAGCTCCAGCATTGGCGGGTTGGCATATCTTTATTTACATCTATACAATCAGAAGACAAATCCGATCGACCATTGTTGCTTTCAATACTTGGCCAATTTTGTGTCCATGGTTGTCACGTTGGGACCAATTTCAGTTCCATCTATATCCTCGCATGGAGAATTGAACCGGCAGTTGTTCCTTTTCATACCTACCGACATTTCTGATCATGGGTTCTCGAGCAGGTGGGCTCAAAATTGGCCCTCCATTGTTGTGTGTGTTACAAATAGCACCCAAAATTCTGTGATATACAAATTGAGAAGTGGAGCTGTGGACTGGATGACTCGACATTGCACTTCTATTTTTCCATGTCCTCCAAATAGTCCTTCAAGTTCTGTGATATACAAATTCACACATGGAATGCAAGGTTGGCGGGGCGGAGATTGCCATTGTTTACGGATACTAATCCCTATGAAGTATTTAACAAAATCTAAAATATTATTTTCAATACTAAATTACCTCTTAGTACTGACAATTGGACACAGGTGCAGGTCCGACATCATCCGCTCTTCCGTGTTACAAATTATGCATTCAAATTATTTACTCCGGTCCTCCATAATATACAAATTGACTACCGAGTTCACATCTTGTGTTCAAAATTTATCTAATCTACAATTCCATCGCTGACTCCTTTCTCCTTTTTCCCTTTTCTTCTTCCCCTGTATTATGGCTCTCATTATCTCCATGTATATAATCACACCTTAGGCAATTTTATGTCCACAGTTGTTGGGTTGGCAATCTACAATTCTATCGCATGCTTCTCGAACTCGCAAGCTTCACTGTACCATGGTTGACAAATGTGCTTCCTAATATACATTTTCTATGCTCTTACTAATGACTCTTACAAGTGACAGCTACACACAACAATACGAAACAGTTCGCATCCAGCCATTCGCAACATAGAAATTGACTACCGGGTTCCGACATCGTCCCCTCTTCCGTGTTACAGATTGTGCATTCAAATGTTTCGAATAATACAATTTGACCATCTGGACCTCTGACCCTATTTTGGATCCTCCTGTTCACGGATTCATGAAATATCAAACTCTTAATCAGTGTTTTAGGTTAGCGCATTCGAAGTCTGCTGCTTCTTCTTCCCTGATATGCATATTGCACTCAAAATTTCTGTGATTTACATTTCCACCGCGGACTCCTTGGTCCTTTTCCCTTTTCTTCTTCCCTTGTATTATCATTTTGTGGTTATATACAGTCGCCTTTCTATAAACACGGGTTCCAACGTTGGCGGGTTGAGATATCTTTATCTCCATCTATATAATCACACAACTCCTCCGACCAACCGCTATTGCTCTCCATACTTAGCCAATTTTATCGCCATGGTTGGTGGGTTACGCACATTGCAATCAAAAAGTTCTGAGACATACAATTTGACCCTGGTGCCCTCACCTTCAACAATTTTACCTTGCAACCCTATTTTGTAGCGGTTTTTTTCCCCTGCCTGTGACCTCCATACTTTCTTGCTATGCAATTAGAAACCTTTGATGCTAACAGGTCACCATGTAGGAACCGTCAACATTGTCATTAATGGGCGAAAAACTCGAGGAGATATCCCATTATTACGCATTAAACCAAGATGTGCGGAAACTTATTTTGTCACTTCCGATTGTTCATCTCCAACACGCGTCATCGTGTTGGGCCACTCAAGAAATCTGCAATGCTTAATCACTCATTGCAATATCCACCATGTTTGCACCTCTATATATGCAAATAGTAGTGTTTAATGTTAACAACGCATCATGCAACAACCGTCTAGATTGCCATTAATCAACGAAAGTCTCAAGGACATCTCCCATTCACATGCTTTTGACAAAAAATTGTGCAGGGTTATATTAGCCCTTCCAACCTTTCATTTCATTTATCGTCTGGAACAAATAAATGTCTTTGTAGACCTATGGAAGCGGGTTGACAACAATTTTGTGGAGATACAGTAAATATGTTCGCAGAAGAGGACCAAAGGTTCCAGTGGTCCAGGGCATACTTTTACTATTCATCTTGTTCTGTCTAAAACAAAGTGATTTGGACCTCCAGAATCGCTCGTGCAGGCTGCGTCCTTGAGGTTTTTGACTGTAAGGAGGTGGTCTCTTGGTGCGCTGAAAAATATATTCCAGGCCAAAGAATTATTCCACTGCGCGACCATTCTCCTATTTCTTTGTCACCTCASCTCTTCCATGAGATGTTGAAATTGTTGAAACCAACATTAACGTTCAGAGGACAAGACTGCAAGCAGTTTCTAGAAAAACATCATAATGGGTTGGACATCTTAGCCGACTTCCTCGAAGACCCGAMAACAGTTCCTGAAGATATCACAAGGCTCCAGGTAAGTTCCTTTAGAAATMCATTCAGGAAAATTGCTTGGTTGTTTACAAGAATAACRRGACATGCATCCACAACAAGCATTTCCCATATAATTATTTGTATTTTGTATTTCAAAGTCAAGGAACAATACATTTTCRATTGGGGAAAGCTAATCTCCATTGAACTCTATTCCCAGTTGTCACGATTCAAAGAATCAAATAAATTTTATATGTCATCCTACTTGATTTTCGCAATTGTGTATTGCTGCCCGTTTCCAAAACTTTCTCTTTCCAATAAAATAAATTGTGGATTCAACCCAGTAACATTTTGGCACGACGCCCTATGAAGACACAAGGCCTCCCATTGTTTTTATGAAGTTTTTAATGGCTTTGTCTCATTTTTCAAAGATTTACTGTTAGGCAAGGATGCTCCATGGATTTCTGGCCATGCAAGCAAGTTTTTCAACAAGAAGGGCACACTTGAGCAAAAGGAAAATCACAGTCTCCTCATGGTCTTTGGATCTAAGGAAAATCCTCCCTTCCTTCCATGCCACATCACGGACAAGATGTTTGTTGCAGAAATAGCAAGGCAATACAACCACTGGTTGCATTTTTTCCATGATAAGAAAAAAAACAGTTCATTCCTCTGCCCTGGAAAGTCGAAGACTTTGTGTGCAGAAACATCAACAAGATTGACGAGTTTGCCGCCCATTTCAAGAAATTGAACCTAACGTACGCTAAAATGCTAAAAGGGTTCAACCCCAATGGCATTTTTGGAGAACATTTACTGGGTGTTGGCTTTAACACCTTTTTTATCCATAGACACCTGACCCAAGATAGGGACAATGTCGACAACAATCCTGATTCTGCCCATTGCGACGCAGAGACATTACAAAGTGCAACTGAATTGTACAGACAACATGGTAAAGTATCTAGTGAGAAGAGTACCTAGCCCCCCACCAACACTCTCAAGAGCATGACACCACAGAGTGTTTCTTCGACGGTCCATCCTAGTAAGAAAGCAACCCAGAAATATTCGAACGAAGGAGGAGATAAGAACCCTCCTCGCATAAATATTGATAGTTCTCACAAAGTTCCACTAACGAAGAAGAGAAAAAACAATGCAGGGCACACAGAGGAACCCAAAACTGACAGTGGGAAACTGCAAATTGAAATTGAAGCTGAGGAGATGCAAAAAATTGGGTCGTCCACGGTGGACATATCTGACATCGAATTTTTTGACATAGATGAATCCTTCGTAATCCAAAACACTATTTTTGACAGCTAATCTAAAAGTATGGTCATTGAAAAGAGATATGTAACAAACAGGAAAGGCAAATTTCGAACAAAGATTGACTTTAGCCAAATGACCGCGTCCAAAATCTTCTCGTTTCACTAGGTAATCAGTGACGTTCTTCGCGATTCCATTGTTGGAATGGAGACAGATTATGCCAATCTGAAACACTGCCTCAACGAATTTGAATAGGCTTTCATTGCAACACCAGAATTTGCCAGTCCTTTGGAAAAAATCGTGCCTTCTACCACTACAGCGAAGATGAAAATATCCTCTACCCTCCTTGCATGCTCCAGAGCCCTTGTAGAGAACAACATCAACAAAAGAATGCAGCTAGTTACTGAAGCCTGGAAAACATTGCAAAATTTAGTTTCCTTCGGAAAGAAGGCCAATGATTTGCTTGAACATTTGGAGGCAAATTTAAAAAATGAACATCTTTTCTGTCATCAGGTGTTGGACCCTTTTTCCAACTATGACCTGAACACATCGGAACTAAAAACAAGACATGAGAAACTCCCCTCCCCAAAGCGCACCAAAAAAGTAAAAGTATGCTGGCAAAAAAAAATTGAGAACCTGCACCTCATTGTCAAATCATGTAAACAAGTCATATCAGAAAATGAAAATTTATTCACAAGCCTTCTCTAGATGGACTTAGTCGGAATTACCAACGAGGTTCAAGATCCAAACTTAATTCTCAAATCCTTGTCAGACACCAAAGAAGCATTCCAGGAACAAGTTGATATTTTAAAGGGGCTGTCTTTTGAAAAGTTTTACGGCATACTTGAACATCGTCTAGATGAGCACGAGCACTAGGTACTGGACTATGCCTCACACAATGAAGAAATTGAACAGACTCTGCATAGTATTTCAATGGATCTAAGGAAATTAGAAAATGACCTTTACGACATAGAGATCTGGGATGAAATCAACACAGCTCCCATGAAAAGCTACATCGAAGAATGGTTCCAACTCAGAATGGAAAGCCTCGTCCAGAAAGGGCAACAACTGATCAACATGAGTCCACTGCCCATCGACGATAGCAACAAAAACGCATCGGCTTCATAGTAAGTCTATACTGCCATCTTGTTTTGTTTATAATTCTAGTTTAAGTCTATGTTGTCATCTTCTTTTCTTTATCAATCCACTTATGTCCTATTTAAATAGAAAATTGTAACCAAAGACTCATAAGTTCCAATTTCTTCTTTTCAGGTCTTCCTCTCTACCATCGCACACTTCTTTCGATGTTCTTAATTCTTGTACTTACTTATTTTTATGGTCTGCGAGAGCCCCAATCCCAGTCTATATGACAAACGCATTTAAATTTCCACAAACATGTAACAGACATTATTAATTTTTGTTAAATTTCAAAGAAAACTGATTCAAAAATGTTCTTATTGTATACTAAACTTTGGGTTTCCAGGAACCTTCTTGTTTGTTCCAAAGGAAACTAATTCGGATATGCTACATTTCTTGTCTCCTATTGTATGCTAATTTTTGGGTCTTCAACGACATTGATGGTTTAAATGTTGATGTAATTTCCTGATATATATAACAACCATTATTTACTTTATAATAAGTTTCTATAGTTCGCAAGCCCGCTTCTCAATTTGTATATCGCGGAACTGTCGATGGTTTTTGTAGGACACAGAAAGACAGAGGCCCATTTTTGAAACCGCCAGCCCAACAACCCGCAATCCAAAGACTTGCTAATTATGGAATGAGCAGTCCGTCCATGCTCTATAAAACATGTGCAAAGAAAACTACTTCGGCAATGCTATATCTTTTTTTTCCAAAAAAAAAGCCTTAGTTTTAAAGCAAAGTAATTCGGTGCAACAGATGTTATTACTATTCTATTATATGATAGACATTATTAATTTATGGTAAATTTCTATAGTCCGCAACTACGCCTCTCATTTTGTATATTGCGGAACAGTCGGTGCTATTTGTAGACCACGGAACATTAGACACCCAATTTTCAGCGCACCAGCCCAAGAACTCATGATACAAAAACTGCCTACGTATGCAATGAGGGCTACAAATTTCGTATTTATAAAACTAAAAATCTACTTTATACAAATGCATATTTCGTATGTACAATTTATTTACTAAATATCTACTTTATACAAATACATTGTTCGTATGTATAATTTATTTACTAAATATCTACTTTATACAAATACATATTTCGTATGTATAATTTATTTATTTCCGATGACTTTCTATGTCCTAGTTTTAAAAATAACCAATTCGGTAATGCTAAATTTTTTGTGTCCAACAACCATTCAAACATTGATAATTTTTTATATTTTTTCAAGAAGAATTAATTTGGGAATACTATGTTCTACACGCAAACCACATGTATTTCAACTTTCTAGCCACCTACCTGTACTAGGTCACATTTACTCCCATACCAACTTGGTAGGGATTACGCTGCCATACAACACTTGTTTTTTATAGTAGAACGTGAGAATCGTTTTCCCTAAACCGAAACTTATAATTTATATGTTTGTGGAATGGCTTTAATATAAAGCAACTCACCTTACGTACGTGAGGTTTGACTTACGAGGATGAAAGATTTTATGCCAATTTTAATTTTCACACATCCATCTACGTCAAATTTCTTATCAGAATGTTTTATGAGGAAAAAATATTAAATAAATATTTAAATTTTTTTGAGTAGATTACATTCATTTACATCTCTTTGTCAAAGATATTTTACCCTTTAGATAAATGTTATGGGCCCACTTACTAATGTTAACATATGTTCAACAAGTTTTCTAAGGAAGTATATATCATATTTTATTTATTTAATAGACGAGGCTTTCATCTTTTACACCATTTCAACAGTAATAAACGTCTAAATAACTTTTATCATAAAAGACGATAAAAATAAATCATTTAGGCTGAATTTAAAAAGATTCCATGAATATGGAAAATTTATTATTTGACTTTGACTTCAACTTTACTCTCACATTATCGTAATTATTAGTAATATAAAATGGTTGAGAATATAAAAAGGAAAATATTAATTATAATATTCCTTTTTAAGTGCCATTTTTCCTTTGATTATAATATTTGTTTCTTGTAAAAGAATTTTTATGAAAACTTTTATCATAATGCCCACATGTATATCCAACATATTATGGAATGGTAAAGCAATTTATAATATAAAAACTTTAAAATTAATATAAAATTGAAAAATAAATAAACTAGCATACTTTCAAAGTAGGGGAAAGAGAACACCGAAGTGAAGTAGGGTGGTGAGGTTGTTCAAAGTTATGAAGATTTTGTTTTTGAATGGAAAATGAATACTTTAAAAGGTCTTTTAGCAAGGGTAAATGAGAATGGATATATGGTGGGAGGATGTCATGTAAGAGGCTCTGAAATACTGGTTCATCATTAAATCAATCTTTGTTGTTTTTAATCTTCCAAGGACGATTAGAATATGAGGAAGTGGAGGGTCATTGTTGTGTATCAATACAATTCAATTAGAGGTCATCAATACAATTCAATTAGAGGCTCGAAATTATGGGTTTAGATAAGATGCATAATACAATGTCATGAGAGGGTGCCTTAACAATTTATAACAATAATGACTCATTAACTCTCAATGGAAAGCTCTCAAGAATGGAGTTCTATCCTTAGTTTTTACAAATTTTACTTAAATTAAGATGAGGAAAAACATTCCACTTGAGATGTCCATTAAGCTATTCAAAATCCTTCCTATAGTGTCTTCTATAAAATGTTAATAATGAAATTATAATTTACTAAAAACAAATTCAAAATTAAATATATTGCAAACTTCAATTTGTTTTGTTTTATACATTTTATTAACATATACGTGGAAATTAAAAAAAAAAATCTATATTAGTGGTAAGTAGTATTTTGTAGTCAATTTCAAAGGGACAATTCTGATTTCTGGAGGGACGCCAAATTCATGAAGCTATTGGAGTTGCACATGAAGGGATCCACTCTATGAAAACGAAGAAGATTAAAGGAGCAATGCTCAAAATCGACTTATCTAAAGCCTATGATTGAGTTAATTGGCTCTATATCAGACTACTCCTTACTCATTTAGGTTTTGAGGTCGATTTTATCAGATGGGTGATGAGTTTTATATCCACTGCCACTTTTGAGGTTTTGATCAATGGTTCAACCTCCCCTTTTTTCTAGGAAGAAAGAGGTCTTCATCAGGTATGTCCTTTATTCCCACTCCTTTTCCTTCTAGTAGTGGAAGGACTTAGAAGGGCTCTGGAATCAGAAAGATAAAATAGGGAATTTAGTGGAATTGAGATCTCCACAACCCTCCAAATATCCCATGTACTGTTTGTGGATGATGTTATGATTTTTTTTAATGGGTATAGAGGGGATGCAGAAAAAATTTACAGTATTTTGACTCTTTTTTTCTGATCTAGGTGGATATCGGTGGCCACCCACCTCTTCAAACTGGCTCACATTCAGTTTTCATCTTGGCAATTTTTTTCCAGTTTTTCAAGTCCTAAACTTTCGGGGCCATTTTGAGGCCCTAAACAACGTTTTTTGGGCTCGCCACAGTCACACTAAAAACAAATTCAAAGTGTGATGGAACAATGCATATTCCTTGGATAGACCTTTCCAAGAGGCTATCATGCACCTAAAACATATATCGTATGCAAATTTTACGACCCCAGGAAGTTGATGTACCAACTTACCCCATCGGAGCCCACATAACTTTTTGCGCTTCATCTCCTAGTGTTAGGTTTTTTGATGTATAGGGTTTTATGATTACTTCTTGATGCTAAAAAGGCTTGGAGGCCTCATTATAATGTGCTCAGATGAATGTGTGTATCCACCACATCTCTTCTCAAAGATTAGCTACCACCATTCGATCAAGATTGTTTCATTCTGCATTTTACAGTTTCAAGAGATTTCTTTATTGAATAGAAGTTGAGTTTTACTGTATCTTTGTTATTGTTCTCTGTAAATTTGTGTTAATGTTATAGATCTATGTTTCATTTCATTCCGCTCATAAATCCTGTTAGCATTAGTATTTTTAGGGTAAAACTTAGAGTTTGTCTAAAGTTTGAAAAGTCATGCCATGGTCTTGGGAAGATCAAGGCATTCCTAAATTAAGTCACAATTTGTGTATATAGGTTTTCATGGGATGGTTCCAGAAGCCTGGGGTCATTGATAAAATAAAAGGGTAATGTGCATGAAAAATAAGAGTAAAAATCACAAGGTTGAGTCAATGGTTTGTATATGTCATCATATATTATCAAAGTGAAGAAGTCATTTAGAAGGTCCATAGGTGGTTTGTCATCATGAAAGATTTTGTAAGGGTCCTTGTTTTGAGTCTAAAATGATTTCATATAAGGGAAATGATATGTCATATTCAAGTCATAAGTTTAGGAGGGTGGTCTTGTTAAAGCATCATTTGGGGTATAATCACATGAAATAATGTTAGTACAATTGCTTGATGGTTATTTGTGGCATTTGTACGTTGGAAGGGTCAAAATTAGGTGTGCTGCACAATTTCGTTGCGCAATTCACTTAAATGATGCAAAGAGGTATTTTCAATTCAAACATGTATTATTCCCTCTCAAACCTCTTCACATCAAATCCCATACCCTTATCCAACATCCTTCATCCCTTTGCACACATTCTTGACCTGCAAATTGGTTTCTAGCCTCTCGAGCAAACTCCCAAAGCCTCTGCTACGCAAACCCTGTTTTTTGCACTTCACATCTATTGTGTAGACTTGCACGCTACGCAAATCACAGTGCTTATGTTTTTGCTCCTCACCTCTTACCCAGTCACTAGTTGTGATAAGCACATTTGAAACTTGACTACCCATGCATTGATAGCCTACTAAGTCACTTCCCTATCACGTAGTGAAGATCTCATGTTGTTTTGAAACAAACCCTAGATCTGTTAGGCCTGTTGCGCAAGCTTACCCGTTAGGTGTTGAGCATTTCTCCTCCTGCCAGAGATTCACATCCACCTTGTAGTTTTATTCAATCATCCATGACAACACAGGAGAAAAATAAGCACGGAGGAGGGAATGTGTTAAGATATGAGCCACAGAGCCTCAACTTGGTGAACTGGGACCCTGTGTTCAGAGTTTCTTTTGAGAAGGCTGGGTGCATTCAATTTTGTTAGAAAGTTCAAGGATACAACCAACAAATGACAAAGGAGTTTTCACTCAACTACAATGGTATCCAGACAATAGTTGTTGGGGTCATCTTTCCATTGTCGGAGGAGTCAATATTTGTTGCTACAAAGATCCCAATCCTAGGGGAAAGATGGTTTAAAGGTATGCCTTTGGATTATGTATTTTACATTGATTAACTTAAGCCTAAATACATAAGTCAGAAGATAGGAGCCATCATTCCTAGGGAATGTGTGCTAGCTCCCTATGAGAATTTGTTGAGGGTCATACAAAGATATTTTACATGTGAGGGTAGGTTTGATAGGGTATACTAGTACCATGTGAGACTCCGCATGCACTTCATAGGAAAAAACGCTCTCAACTTGACATTTTACATGTATAGAAGCTTAGGAAAGATGGCAGACAAGGTCCAAGCCAGGGCTGACCAACTTAAGAGAAGCTTGTTCCACTTTTCCTTAGTGAAGCTACTAGTTGTTGAATAACTCATAAAAATAAATAGGGACTGGGATTATTTCTTGTCCTCAATTAATATTCCCCTGGACCCCAAAAGAGATACCCCGTTGTCTGATGAAGTATTGTTCCTAATAGTTCAGGTCAAAAGAAAGAAAGTGTTGTTGATCATTGCAAAGGAAAGGAAGTTAAATTCTCTCCTCCAAGACATCCAATTCCAAAAAAGAGTAGGAATCGTTTTTTCACTGATGAACCAAAAGAGACCCAGACACCTAGAAGGCCAACCACAAGGTCAACAATAAGAAGGATTCCTACACCAACAGTCCAGACAAAATATGTTGAGGTTGTAGATCAGGAGATGGATGAAGGCCAAACCAAAGCAGGAGAGAAAGACTCAAAAATTAGGGCAATGTAACAACATCTTAGAGAGGCTCAACATGTGATTGCTCAGTTTTATCAAGAAAAAAAAGAGTTGAAGAGGAAGCTAGTTGAGAGAGGTTTTGAGGAATAAACACCACAGGTCAAGACAGATCCTAAAAGTGAAACATTCAAGGGAATTTTTCAAAACCCTGAGACCACAGTTGTATCCAATCCCACAACACCTCTGATAAGATCCTCATCTAGGAAGAATAGTCCAGACATACAAGGAAAACAAGCAGTAAGTGAGAGACCTCCTACTTCACCCACATAAGGAGAAAAGAACATAAGATGGATTAATAATAAGTTGAGGGAAGATCAAGATAAAATCATTAATCTCAGGGGAGAAAATAGGATATCAGATGACAAATCCATGAAACACTTTAAAGAATGCATACCGTCCAGAGAAAATGTATGTGCAACCCTTTCCAATGCCTAGTCAAAATTGAAGAGAAATGTAGCCCTGTTCAGGCAAGTGGGAAATTTGAAAGTGCAGAACCTAACATTGAGGAAAGAGAACATACAATTAAAGGAAAAAATGCAATTGAATCACAAATCTAGGAGGAGACTAGAATTACTTGCAGAAGTAGTAGATATATGAAAGGGGGAAACTCACAATTTTGTCTTTTTTTAGGAAAGGAGCCATTACAGTTGCAAACTAAATAGTGATTAAAGGAGGGATAAATTAGCTAAGTTTAAACAAATTGCTATATAAACATATTTTTGAAGTCCCTATGTTTATGATCCAAACAATTTTGACTGCATGAGTCACCCCTTTTAGCAGCTACACTTTTTTACTGATAAAACAAGCATACACAACACTTGTGCAGCGATCCAGTGCTACGCAAATGTTGTAGTCATATATTAATGAGAAGGAAAACATGAAAAGTTAAGTATACCTCATTTGAGGTCAAATCAGGTTTTATATCAATGGTTTCCACTTGGACCTAGACAAATTTCAAGAAATCCCAGCGCGCTATGCAAACATTGTAGGTAGCATTTGTGTAGCACTAGCACCAGTCTGCTACGCAAAGGTGACAGAGATACATGAAAAAACACTATTTCTATCGAAGGTATATCCAGATGAACCCGATGACTCATCCACACTTCATAATCGAATTTGGCTTGGATATTTGATTGTATAAGATATGTTTGTTTTGCATTAAATAGGGTCAAACAAACTCACTATTTTTAGTAAAGTCATTTTTGAGTTGTCCTCTTCTATTGTAAATAGATCCAATATTGTAGTCAGGAGGAACTCGACCCCTAGTAGCCTAGTATGGAAAGTAGGCTCTTATATATTTGGATCATTTTTATGTAAAAAAAGGGGGTTGGCAGAACTATAGTATTTTTTACCTTCATTGTAAATATTTGAGTCTGAATGGAGTGAAATGCATAAGTCTTGAACCTTCATGAAATATATTCTAATGGTGATGAGCTGACAATGTGTTCCTTGTCTTTTGTATGTATCTATTGTGTCTCTAATTGCATCTCATTTTTTCCTCAGTTTAAATTGATTTTTAAGAGTTAGAATTCATCTAAAAGGTGCTCTAAACTCAAAGAATTTAAACTTTGTCCTTTATTCCTAATTAGGTCAGAATTCATCTATATGATGCTCTGATGATGTTATGTGTTGCTTTATTTCTCTTTCACCCTCTATATAACCAATCTAAAATGGAAGGTTTCATTCACCAAATTTAGCCTCTGTTCCTCTGTGAGGTTTTATCTACCAGACATCAGTTTCATTTGTTTTCAAGATTTGACTCCATAGCCCCCAAAAAAACATCCTTCTCCTCCTTGCCCACAAAAAATTATTAAATCCACTCTAAACTTTAAACCCTAACCATTTTTTTTATCAAGAAATACCATCTATCAAAGACTAAGTGACAAGGAGAGCACTCTCTGAACTGAGTAGGCTATTACCCATCTCTAAAGAGATTTTTGGTTACCTTTGTAGGTTGTTTCCTCAACCAAAACAATTTACTCAGTGCTAACAAATCCAAATCAGTGGTATCAGAGCGGTCTTCTCTTCATTTTTTTCTTTGTGCATGTCCCCAATGAGGTCAGGGTATAAGTATTTGGGACTCGAACCAGCTGAGTCATTGCAAGATTGGCCTCGCTGAACCCGACAACCGCCCATGGGGGAAGAAAAGAGAGATGATGGGGCAGGAGATCCATTTAAACTATTTCTCAAGGAATCCCTTGTGCGACAGAGGAACAAGATGATGGATAAATTTGCGCAAACCCTTTGATGATTTCCAACATGTGACACATCTTCCTCGAATGGAGGCACCGCCCCCTTCAAGGTACATGTCAATTTTGATATTCCTATATTTCAAGGTCAAATAGATGCAGATGTTGTATAAAAATGGTTAAACCTTCTACAAGGGTATTTTTGTGTCCATAACTTTTTTGATAGAGAAAATATTACATTTGTGCTCCTTAAGGTTGTCCCCCATGTCAAATATTGGTGGGAGACTTTCTGTGAGAAAAAGGAAACAAAGGGATCTACATTATTTGTAGTCACACCCACTTGGGGTT